>JANHFO010014996.1:0-12594 GCA_032468095.1 Pareas carinatus | reverse complement strand
AGAAAGAAAGAAAGAAAGAAAGAAAGAAAGAAAGAAAGAAAGAAAGAAAGAAAGAAAGAAAGAAAGAAAGAGGGATTTCTGATGCTCCCTGCCAACTTCCCACAAGGAAACTCACTGGGGAAGCTAGCAGGAAATTAGAAATGGCTCCCACTGTCTTTTTGTCCACTTATGTCCATTCTGTTCATCTGTTTAGTTAAGAAAATATCTCTGAAATGATAATCCAATGAGGCATGACTTGTCTACCTGTCTATGGATATTCTCAGTCATCCAGATCATGTTTGTCTCAAAGGTGCTCTTTCAAAAAGCAACTGAACCTTCTTGTTTGTTTCCTGGAAGACATTTGCTTCTCATCCAAGAAGCTTCTTCAGTTCTGACTGAATGGTGGGGAATGGAAGGATTTATATTCCTTGCAATCATTTGGTGGTTAGCACTCTCTCTGAGTTATTGAAGTCATTTGGAGGTTTATCTGTGTCCTCAAGAGTCACCTGAAAAGCACAAATGACTGTGAAACCTCCTTGGAACCACTGAAAGGACTATATTATGAATAAGAGATAGGCGGTGTCATATCCCTCCCCTCTGTTGAGAGAGAGCTGTTCAATTTTAATATAGATGGCTCTTTGACCCCTCTTTCAAACCAGTGTTCCTCTTTGTGCAGAAAGTGGATTTTGCTGTCTTCAAAAGAGTGGCTTTTGTCTTTCAAATGCAGATGGACTGCTGAATCTTGTCCTGATGGATTTGTTTTCCTATATTGTACCATGCATTTGTGAAGTGGTTGTTTTGTTTCTCCAATATATCGATATGCATATGTTTCACAGCATTGTACTGAATATACTGTATATTGTACTGCATATATTCAAACAGAACTGAAGAAGCTTGTTGGATAAGAAGTGAAACCTTTTCAAGGAAAAAAGAACAAGAAAGTCCTGTCGCCTTTGGAAAAAGTACCTTTGGGAGTTGCCTACTTGTTCACCTAAAGATGAACAGTGTCAGTTTCATCAAGATCTTACAATGGAAGTTGTTCCAGAGGTCTGGGCAGCCGCACAGAAACTCTACTTCCAGATCCCTTTGCCTTAAATCTCCTAGGATGAGATTGTATATTGCAGTGATGGCTAACCTTTTAGACAGTGAGTGCTCTGACAAGTCATGGCTAATGCGTTGTGGCTCATGACATCATTGCCTGGTGCCGCTACTCTTTCTGAGCATGCACATGACCCCGTGACATCATCACTCGGTGCGGCTATTCGTTTCTGAGCATGCTCAGCTCTGGGGTGATGCTGGGGCAACTAGGTTTGCCATCACTGGTATATCGTTTTCCTGCTATCTTTATGGAAACCACTCTAGCTCCCTTTGCAGAATATCCATCTCACTCTACTTACTTTAATCCTTTAAAAGAATGGAAAAGCCTTTCAAAATTCTGAGCTACTGATACCAACCACTACTCTTAAAAAAAAAAGCTTAGGATCCATTTGAGTCCCCAAAATTTATTTGTAATTTATTTAGTTATAATTAGATTTCTATACCGTCCTTCTCCACATAGTGACTCAGGGTGGTGTACAGCTGTATAAAAACACAGAAACACATACATTAAGATTAAAACTATGTTAAAAATATTAAATTGTGGCTGACTTTAAAAACCAAATTTTAAAACCAATTTAAAACCAGATCAAAATCTAAGATAATAAGTGGAAGGAGAGGAGAGACTAGGCCAACCTGGCCTGGGCAAAAAGGTAAGTCTTTAAGGCATGGCAGAAAGCACGAAGGTCTGATATCATCCGTAACCTGATAAAAGGCCCCCCTGGTGACAGCTGCCATGTGGTCTGCCAAAGACAGCCATATATCCAGGAGGACGCCCAGATTGTGAGCCCTTTTCGTGGGGGCCAATATTTCACCCCCAATAGCCAGTGACGGCATCAACTGGCTATATCGGGACGCCGGAAGCCACAGCCACTCAGTCTTGGAGGGGTTGAGCCTGAGTCTGTTCCTCCCCATTCAGATCCACACGGCCTCCAGGAACTGGGACATCACTTCAACGGCATCGTTGGGGTGGCCTGGGGTGGAGATGTACAGCTGAGTATCATCAGCATACTGATGGAACTCCACCCCAAAGCCACGGATGATTTCACCCAGCGGCTTCATGTAGATGTTGAACAGGAGGGGTGAGAGAACCGATCCCTGCGGCACCCCACATACCAGGTGCCTCGGGATCGACCTCTGCCCTCGGCCAGCACTGTCTGCGTCCTGTCAGAGAGGTAGGGGGAGAACCACTGCAGAACAGTGCCTCCCACTCGCAGCCCCTCCAACTGGCGCAGCATGATAACATGGTCGATGATATCAAAAGCCGCCAAGAGGTCTAACAGGACCAGGATAGAGGAACATCCCCTATCCCAGGCCCTTCAGAGATCATCCACCAATGCGACCAATGCTGTCTCAGTGCTGACCCGATCCAAGGCAGTGCCGACCGCTCTATTCCAAGCGGCCACAAGTCCTCGGCCAGGCTATGGGACAGGACCCCCGGCACTGGCCCAAGCTCCCTCTGGAACCATTCCGGGTCCATCAGGCGCCTGAGGCGGAACCATCTAGTTCGTTCTGCCTCCCTGCGGCCGGGTGTGGCGGTGAGGTCAAGCTGATGGAGGAAATGGTCAGATCATGACAAGCGTTCAACGCTTAAATCCTCTAATTGTTGATCATCTAACTACTGACCAGATAAAAAATAGGTCCAAAGTGTGTCCTTCTGTGTGCATGGGGCTCTGAATTAGCTGGGTCAGGTCCATGGCCGTCATAGAAGCCATGAACTCCCGAGCTACCCCAAATGCTTCGTCTGCAGATGGCTAGTTGAAATCTCCCATAACAAGCAGTTTGGGAGTCCCAACTGCCACCTCGGCGATGACATTGAGCAGCTCAGGCAGAGCCGCTGTCACATAGCAGGGAGCCAGGTACGCGATCAGCACATCCCTGACCCCCAGGGTCCCATTTCACAGAGAGGGTCTCACACCCAGCACAGTGGTCTCCTTCGGAGCAAGACCTTCCCTTAATAACATTGCCACACCCCCACCCCTACCCTAGGCCCGTGGCTGATGAAATGCATGAAAACCTGGTGGGCACATCTCTACGAGGGGAACTCCTCCCTCTGGCCTCAACCAGGTCTCCATCACACCCACCAGCTCCGCTCCCCCATCCTGAGCCAATTCTGAAATGAGGGGGGCATTGTTTACAACGGACCTGATGTTGCACAACGTCAACCGTAGCCCTGGGTTCTGTGGGTCCAGGCTCTTGGAAGAGCTTAAGGGGTCGGTGCACGGCATCTCTCATAAGTAGTGAGGCCATGCACACTCTACCAGATTTGGCCCCCTGCTCGCACCATACTTACCTCTCCCACTTAAAACGCAAATATCGTAGCTCTTTGTCAATGGAACTTCCCTTCCCCGGTCGATCTCCAGCCCTCAATTCGGGCATATCCCCAGTTGTCCTCAAGTGCCCCTGTCCCTCGCTGTTCCCATTATCCCTCCCTAACCCCCTTAAGTTTAATTGAAAACTGCCTGAGTTTGCCCTTGGTCGGAACCCAGATTCACATAATAAGCGTCACTAACTTAAGCTCCGTAGTGATTCACTTAACTTGCAAAACTCATGTAACCACTGTCTCCCTTAGCGATGGGAATTTGGGGTTGTAATGGTCACAAACCAAGGACATGTTTTCTCCTGCCAACGTGAGAATCCGGCTTCTCAGTGTCATCGTGTTTTCAGGGTCGGTTGCCAAGCAAAATGTCCTAAGCCGAGGACTGCCTTTTTTGCTCCTTTCTCTCTGGTCCATCCCCCTGCTGCAGCCACATTGCCACTCGACCTTCAAGGTGGAACCAACCTTCCTCCTCTGCCCTGTGACACCACTGGCTCTTCATCGGGTGTCCACAGCCACTTGGTTCAAGCAGCACTAAGCATTCTAAGTTGAGGACTGTCTGGACTTTTCAAGCTGGCCTCTTCTAACTTTCTTGAACCCCACCTCACACACCAAAAGAGTGTGTGTCTAAGTGTGTGCTTTGCTTGACACCACTTGGCACAGTCACTAAGTGAAGCATCCTAAGTCAAGAACTTCCTGGACTTTTCTAGCCGGTCTCCTCTCATCCTCTTGAACCCCACTGATACACCAAAAAAGTGTGTGTTTAAGTGTGTGCTTCACAACAAAGAACAGAAAAGCAACAAAAGCAACAATCGCTAAGCGAAGCATCCTAAATCGAGAACCGCCTGCACTTTTCAAGCCAGCCTCCTGTAGCCCTCATGAACCTCAGCCCACGCAGCCACCAAAACAGTGTGTGCCTTAGTGTATGCTTTGCTTGGCAACACTTGATGTGGTAGCTAAACGAAGCATCCTAATTTGAGAACTACTTGTACTTTTCAAGCTGGCTTCCTGTAGCTCGTGAACCCCAGCCCACACATGCATCAAGAGTGTGGGTCTCAGTGTGTGCTTCGCAACAGAGATGGGGGTGGTGAGGTGGCCGCCTCCTGATGGTCACACCAGGTTGGCGCCGTCGAGTTCTCCCCTTTCCCTTCCCGATTTCTGCTATGGAAAACCTGCACACTAGTTCTACTCAAGCAGTCCTATCTTTATAGAACTGTACAGAACGTTTAACCACTTCAGTTAACTGAATAGCTTCATTGACTCCAAATTTTAATTTTGAATTAATCATAGCAATACCTGAAGTTAGTATACTGAAGTATTTTGAAATTTTAATCAGAGGTTATATCAATTTTTATTTTTTTTGATTGTGTAATTATTCTTGTACATTGTTTAATCTTTTAATTAATTTCACATTTTGGTGACATATGAATCCATATTTCTTTTTTAAAAAGAAATCTACAGAATTATCCAAGTAGAAACTAAAATCAAAAGCCACTAATATAAATGAAGTTAAAAAATGAGAGCAGTTCCCCATGTTCTCATCAATCCAGATTAGGCTATTGCAGCCAGATAATCCTTAACCTCAGTTGGAGTAAGTCTTCTAAATCCTGCCTCATTACAGATGCCAACTTCTATGTTATCTTCAGTCATCTGTCCTTCAAAACTTTCCTAGTAATGAAAAAATATACAATTTTGTTAAATTTTTAAATATCAACTTTGAAATTTTATCAAATTTAAAATAAATATATTTCACCTTTAATGTCAAGATAGCAGTATGAATAGCATCTTCAAGCTCCAAGTCTTCATTGTATCTGCAAACAAGCAGACATTTTCTAAAAATTTAAAATATCGCTCCAATGTTATAACAACAAAGCTAAAATTATACAAGTGGCAAAATTACCCATAAATTCAGGATTTTTTCAGGTTACTTTACTGTGAAGAAACCATTTTTGTACCAATAAACACATTTGAAATTTTGAAACTATACTATATCCCTAAACTATACAGGGACTACCATGAAAAAAATAACTGAGCTGGAACAGCCTAATTCATAAATTGTCACAAAATGACTTCTCACTAGAATATTACAAAATATCCATTTACTAGAAAACAATCTGATAATGTTGCTACATTTTCCTATGATCCCTCACTGTCTCTTGTTTTAGGCCAACTTCCAAAGTGCAGCCCTGTTATCACTATTGCTGCTTTTGAAAACATCTTGTGAGGTCTAAAGACATACTTGTAAAGCAAGAGTTACAAGCTAGCTTGTAATGCAAGCTAGATCTGCACTTGCGTTACAGCAAGGTAAAAAACCTTTTGTTGCATATTTCTCCTAACTTTCCATTTATAGACTTGTTTCTGAAAAACAGCAGTCTCAACATTTTACAATCCTCCCTTTTTTTCTTTGTGTATGAATTACTGAATTTAAGAGGCAGAATGGATACATTAAGCCTTGCAGTTTTTTCTCTTGAGCTAGGGATCAAAATGGTTCTGAGATATCATTTTGCTGCTGTTCATCTCTTCTATTCCTTCTAAAAATAGACTAAAATAGCCTTAAAAAGCAAACAAAAAAATGCTTCGCCTACTCTAGTAATGTCTTATTGTCACCAGCAATAACCACACTTGTCTCTAGAAAGCAAAAATAAAGGTTTACTCAAGATTGATTTAAAACATTATTACATTCCTACATTATGCATTGTAAACCAAGATACTTCAGTAGAGAAAGTACTGTAAATATATTAAGAGAATACCACAACAAAAATGTGACACCTAGAAAAAAGAGTAGAAACAATGATTATTCCTATTTTATGGAATAACCAATATGACAA
This sequence comes from Pareas carinatus, assembly GCA_032468095.1. Lineage (NCBI taxonomy): Eukaryota > Metazoa > Chordata > Lepidosauria > Squamata > Pareidae > Pareas > Pareas carinatus. The sequence goes on along the minus strand of JANHFO010014996.1, from coordinate 6,375 downwards.
TTGCTGATGGACCAAATTCATCAAATTCACCATCAAGATGAATTTTGAAAAAGTCACTTTTGTATGAGTTTTCAGCACTCCTAATGTTTAAATATAAACCTTCAAAAGATTCAAAAATGTACAATCCAAAAATGGAAATTTAAATAAGATTATAAGATCTATAATAATTTACTAGATTACAGAACTTCTATTCTGTATTACCTTTTCTCAAGAAACGTCTTTCCATTTACATAATTTTTTCCCATTGCAGTTGCTTTCCATGCAAAGTATGCCCCCTGAAAGGTGCAAAGTACAGCAAATTAGAAATATGTATATAGTATAGCTATCTTATTAACAATAAAATAAAGTATAAAATTAAAGTATAATATACATTACTTACTTCTTAACAGTGAGAATAGAAAAAATAACCTTATATTACTACAACTTCCTTAGAAATTTCCAAACTGTACAAATTTATGCAAAGAAGTTATAAAAGCAGATTGCAAGGAGATGAAAGGAATCTGATACTACCTGGGAAATATAGGTCCTTGTCTTATAACAGTTCATTTAGAGACTATTCGAAGTTACAACACACTGAAAAAAGTGACGTGACATTTTTTTAGTTAGGATTGTTGTTGCATTCCCATGGTCACATGAGCAAAATTCAGAAGCTTGGCAAACAATTCATATTTAAAATGTCTGCAGTGTCCCAAGGTTATTTGCTTACCTTTTGCAACCTTCTGACAAGCAAGGTCAATGGGGAAAGCAGATTCACTTAACCACCCTGTTACTAACTTAACAACTGCAGTAATTCACTTAACAACTATGGCAAGAAAGATCATAAAATGGGGCAAAATTCACTTAACAACTGTCTCACTTAGCAACAGAAAGTTTGGGCTTATTTTTTAAGCTTTTCAGAAAATAGCATTCTCTAGAGATCTGGAAACCATCCTACTCACAGAACAGGAATTCTGAATCCAGATTATGTATTTAGTTCTGATATAGAGATATGTGCACCAAGCAGAAGTATTGGTATAATGAGGAAAGAGGAATAGAAAAGGCCATAGTAGCAGATAAAGACAAATACTATGAAAATCAAAAGTAAGTAGGCCATTGGATATGCCACATTTGAAGTCAACTTAAATGTTATCAATGACAAAATTCTGCACTAGTCTTGTTCTACCATCTAGAGAGAGGTCTTCAGATTTTGTTTCAGTAGAATTTTCAAAATTTCCAAATTTGTTGCAAATAAAAAACATGTTGTTTTATATAATAAACATTCTGTTGGTGTAGAAAAGGAATTTTATCTCAGGATTATTCTGACTACTGGTGGCAATCTGTCACAGCCTGAACCTGTTCCTCACTTGCCACACGGGAGGGAAGGGTGAAATCCTTGGGAGGCAGTTATTTTGTGCAGAGTATACAGATTGCAAATGGGTCGCTTGGCAACTGGCCATATGAACAGGTTCTCAAGCACCCAGATCATGATTATGATTGTTGGGGTGGGTGTGCAGTGTTTTCCAATGATCAGAAGTGTTTACAGGCTGTAAAGCACCCATTCCAAGCCATTATTTTTGAACCATTCTTTATTATATTTAAATCCCTGCATGGTATGGTACAGGTTACTTTAAGAACCATCTCAGTCCACTGGGGCTGACTCTCCCAACCTGTGCCAGTGAAGGAGACATACTGTGGGCCCTGTCAATCCAGGAATTCTGGCTAGCAGGACTCAGAAGGTCCTTTTCTGCCATGGCACTGGCCCTTTGAAACATCTTCCCTTCTGGGGTAAATTTTACCCTCACCCTCCTGTCCTTCTGCAGAAGCCTGAAGACCTGGCTCTGCCAGATAGCATCAGGCTCAATGGGGAGGCATCACACTGAAAGAGGATGATGAATTAAAGACAATTCACCTCCCCTCTGCGCATCCTTCTCTTCCCTTTCTTCTATAGTTCTATTTTTCATTGTAATTACCATTTTATTGTTTTATAAATATTGATCCTTTATTATTTTAATGCTTCTAAATGCTGCATGCCACCTAGAATCACTTCAAAACAAGATAGGTGACAAAATAAATGTAATAAATAATAAATAAAAATAAAATTTAAACAGTCAAAGACTATCTGTAGTAAGTTTCTGAAGATATGCGAGTAGGAAGAATACTATACATACTCACTTATAAGTTCCCCTGTGGATAAGCTGATCCCCAAAATGTTTTACTTTTCACAATTGGTTTATCCATTGGTTTATGTTTCATGTGACTGAAGGTCAGCTTATTCATGGATGTGTTTATCCAAGTATATACTGGCACTTTAAGCCAAACCCAATTTTTTAGGAGATATTTTGACACCTAAAATTCTCGGTTTATCTATGAATATATATGGCAGCATCCTTATGTCACTTTACATATAAATACAGATTACAAAAAAACAGGGGAGCTAGGACAGGACAATTAAATACATTTTATAAGACATTATACAATTATACATATATCTTCCTTAAAACTTACTGCATAAAAACAGTTAAGTACTTTAAGCAAATAGCTAGATCAAGTTTATAGAAAGCTATGAAGAAATCCAATTTTAAATACTTACAGATGGATCAGACTGGAATAAATATGGTCGCCCCTCATTCCATCCACATATCAACAGTGACACTCCAAATGGACGCACACCTCTATCAAGGAAGACATCAGAAATATTCAATGGCAGCATTAAATAAGCTATTGAGGTAGTTATTTTTACAGTCAGATCAGTTTATAACTTAAAGCACTATATATCTATACTATGTAGTTAATATTTTAAGACTGCCACTGCTGATTCTGCTCCTATACACTGAAGTGATGAGAGGAAGGGGAGCCATGTCATTATTTTTTCATCTTCAAGGCTTTTACTGGCTAGCCATGTAGTGGAGTACTTCAATGCATGTGATGGGAGCACTCTCCTGCATAAAAATAATGATCTTCTTGAAAGATGCAGACTTTTTGCTGTACCACTGGCTTGAACAAAGTGTCTCCTGTCTTTTAAAAAGTGGCAATAGATTTGGCAGTTGATTTTGAGTCCACCTTCAACCTAAAGGTCCAACTAGCTCATCTTTAATAATACCAGCCCATACCAGTACCCCACCTCCACCATGCTGGTGTCTGAGTCAAAGTGAAGCTCTCTGTCCATTACTGATGCAGCTATGGGCCCATCCATCTGGTCCATCAAGAGTCACTCATCTTACAAGTTCATAAAACCTTTGAAAAATCTGTCTTCAGATATTTCTTGGCTCAGTCTTGCTGCTTCAACTTGTGTGTCTTGTTTAGTGGTGGTTAGGTTTTAGCCTTCCTTACCTTGGCCATGTCTCTGAGTACTGAACACCTTGTGCTTCTGGGCACTCCAGATAGGTTGCAGCTCTGACATGATGAGTTCCTGGTAGCTTCACACTGGATTCTTCTCAAATCTTTGGCAGTTAATTTGAGTCTTTTTTTCTCAACACATTTCTTGCAACCCCATTGACTATTTGCAACAAAACAATTGATGGTTTTGTGATTACACCACAATATCTTAGCAATTTCAAGAGTGCTGCATCCCTCTGAAAGACTTTTTACAATTTTTGACTTTTCGGAGTCAGTTAAATCTCTTCTTTTGGCCCATTTTGCATGAGGAAAAGCTGCCAAATAATTATACACACCATGATATAGGGTGTTAATCTCCTTAGGTCACACCCTCCTTCATTGCACAAATACATCTAATATGCTTCTGATATGCTTCTATCCAATAAGTATTCAGGTTTATACAGGTTCAAGGTGGAAATATGCATTAAAATGATATGGTCAAAATACTCACTTGCCTAATAATTGTGCACAGTGTACATTTAGCAGTAGTTTTTCATGTAGAAATGAAGAAAGTTAAATTTTTAATAGCATGAAGACTGACTGAAAAAATGCATATGCAAATGAAGATATTATTAAAGGAGTGACAGAGGAAGACATTGGTACTTATTTTTCTTAAGATATTAATGAAATATATTACTGAAATATACTAAGTATTTTTTATTACATTAAGAAAACTCATTTATTAGAAATTTGTCATGTTAGTTCCTTCTGTTATTCATTCTTCATTTAAGAGCATAATGAAGCAGGGGTTAGACAGCAAGCAGTTGTGGCACTCTTTTTCAGACTACATGTTCAAGAACATGAAGGCTGTTCAAAAGGAAGCAGAAAAGTAGAATAGGTGAGATCATGAGCTTGTCTATGCTACAAAGATAAGGGGACATTTCAGTCTATACACCAATAAATTGTAACAACTGTCTAATTCACCAAAATCTCACCAAGGCAGGGCAACCAAGAAAAGAATATTTTCTTTCAGAAAAACAATTTAAGCTTGTGTACAATATTAGGAATCTTTATATTTTATTACAGCGGTCCCCAATCTTTCCAGCACCATGGACCAATAGAGTGTGTGCGTGTGTGTGTATGTGTGTGTGAAGGGACAGTTTCACATGTGCATACACCATTTCATAAATGGAGTTTCTCACACTCGCCTACAACTAGCAGTACACAGACTGCCACTACCCATTTTAATACATTTAACAGATATTTATATGCACTGTTATAAAGATAGTCCTTAACTTACAATCAGTTACAACATACCTGAAAAAGGGTCTTACAAGCTGGATTCAAAATTCCCCCTCCCACAATCACGACTGAACTTTAGGTGCTCAGTAACACTACTGCAATTACAGCCATTTGCAGCATCTCAGATATTGTATGAGTTTTGCCAAAACCCAGCATTCACTGCTGTTTTTTCAGCAAACATAACAAAAAATGAGTTAACTATAGTGTTCACCTTGTAAGTGCCTAAAGTGATAAAATCAGGGTAATCACATGCCTGAGTTTTATAACCGTTACAACTTAAATCCAGTCATAACTCAAGGACTACCTGTAGATATAGCTGAGCAGTTAAAATGTACTGTGCCTAGTCATCCCCTACTGATTGCCATCACCCCCCTATTGATTGCCATATACTAAAATGCTCTGAATATAAAATGGATATCCAATTTGTTTTAAACCTATTGTGTGGTCTGCAGGTATTTCTGAATATTAGTAAACAGGCTACTTATTTGTTTATTTATGAGGGTGCTCGCTAGTTACTAGTACTGTATATTTCCCTGTGTGCTGCAAAACAGCAAGTGGGAGTTTGCATATTCCTATATATTTCAATATGCTTATTAAATAATCCTTACAAAATTATTCCCTGGTATATCAGACAAAATAAGTGGTCACCACCTTCATAACTTGAAGAATAAAGAAATAAGAGTATTTTATTTAGAAGCAAGTTACATACCCAGATTGAGTGTATTCTTGCATCACAGAAGCGATTCTCTGTACTAGCTGAGCTGTTGGAATAGGCTCATGATAAACCAAGTAGTACTGCTGAGCCAATTTACGTGCTCTATGAACAAGTACTCTGGGGAAAAAGTGGAAAAGAACACACACAAGCAAAAAGATTATTAAATTACAGTTGGTCTTTTTCATGGTTCAGGTATGCACTTAATGTTGGTGGAGAAACCAAGTTGCAGGGAGAAAAATGTGTAAAATAAGCAAGGCCGTATCACCAGAATTAACTCTGGAAGCAAGTGAAACAGACTGTGTATCTTACTGCCTTTAGTCTGTCTTTGGTGCTTAGCTTCTTCATCAGTATCACCAGCTGAATAATAGAACATAGAATCAGTGCTGGAAATGAACCAAGAGATCTTCTAGTTCCACCTCCTGCTCAAGGCAGGAGACCTTATACCATTCCGGTCAAATAGTTGTTCAGTCTCTTTTTAAAAACCTCTAGTGAGAGAGTACCGACTCTAGGTGACAAGCTTTTCTATTCATTAATTGGTCTCATTATCTAAAATTTCTCCTTACTTCTAGGTTGGATTTCTCTTTAACAAGATTCTACCCATTGCTTCCTGTCTTGCCTTCTGGTTCTTTGGAGAATAAGTCAATCCCTTCTTTTCTGTGATATCTTAAGTATTGGAAGACAATTATTATGTAGCCCTAATTCTTCTCTTTGATAGGCTAAACCAGTGGTTCCCAAAGGAGGCGGTACTGCCCCCTGGGGGGCGTGGAATGGCTTAGGGGGGCGCTAAGAGGCCAGAAGGAGAGTGCTCTCCATCCAGCAGGTTCGTCATGTGAAATCAACCTGCTGTGCAGTGCAGAACTGGCCCTCTGCATGAGATTGGCCTGCTGCGCTTTGGCTGGAGTGGTCCATTGTGCGAGATCAGCCTGCTGTGCTTCACCTGAAGCTGGTCCTCTACACAAGAGAAGGGGGGAAGAGAGAGGGGGGAGGGAGTGGGAGAGGGATAGGGAGGAAAAGAGGGGGGAAGAGAGAGAAGTGAGGAAGGAGGGAGAGAAAGAGAGCGAGAG
>JANHFO010014964.1:0-12595 GCA_032468095.1 Pareas carinatus | reverse complement strand
AAGGGAGGGAGGGAGGAATAGCGAGATAAGGGATAAGGAGGGGTATATATAGAGGGGGGGAGGGGGGGATAGCAAGAGGAGGAGGGAGGAGGAGAGAGGAAAGGAGGGAGAGCAGGAGGAAGGAGAAGGAGAGGGTAAATATAGACAGAGGGGAAGGGACGGGAGACTTTTCTCTCGGCCTCTCCCCCCACTTTGATCCTCGGAAGCCCCCAAGGGCTTCTGACGTTCCAGAGGGGATTGACCCGGCCAGTTTGCCCCAACCACCCCCCTCCTAAAGTGGCAGACGGGAATCGCCTCCGCTGTCACCACCCAGAGACGCAGGGACCCAATCCCCATATTGAAATTTTTGGGGTCCCACTTAGTCCACCGAGCCCGAGCCAGCCCTCCACTATCCAGCACCGCACACACCTGCCCTGCTGCTCCTCACCCCGCCATGAGTCTGACCACTACCCGCAAAACTGTTCAGAGATTCAAAATCAAATAATAGGCTGTGAAAGCCCTCCAATCAGGAGGAAGGTAACAAACAATGTTGGATATTTTGACAATCACGATCCTCTACCCATCTGGAATTAAAAAGTTAAAATAACTCACGTAACTCACTTTTGAGGCCTTGTCTGGCCTCCCTTGCCCTCACCCCCAACGTTTTTTAAAGTGACGAGCCAGGCAGAAGGAGAAGCCAGGCAGAAGGAGAGGCCTCCGAAAGCACTTTTTTTTTAGAATTTTTTTTTATTTTGCAAATTTGTTTTAACAATCATGGCAAGGCAACACTATACAATCAATTATAAACTGTTGTCTTTAACATCTTGCCTTCATTTTCTCTCCACCTTCCCTTCTTCTTCACTTCTTTCTCATGGTCTTCTTCCTTTTTCTTCTTTTTCTTTTCTTCGGCTCCTATTCTTCCTTTCTCCTTTCTTACTTTATCATTTTTATTTTACCACCAGTCACATATTCCTTTTTAATTTTTAATTCTACATACATTTGTCCAGATAACCTAATTTTCTTTAAAAAAATTATTATCTTTTAACATTCTATTTCAGCTTACTTATCACATATCTACATATCTACTCAATCTATTCTTAATTTTTATTTATCTTAATCATTCACCTATAAGTATACATTCCTAAATTTCCCCATATATTGAGACCAATAACTTCACTTCTTATAAAATTTCCATCTAATATTATTGAAAACAAAGATATAAAGTTTCCATAATTGGTTTCGGATCTCAAATATGAACAACCTCTTAATCCCTAAATCCTCTCTCTTCTTCTCTTCCTCTCCTCCTCTTTCTGACTTTCCAAGTCTCCTTTTTCACTTCCGTCTACTCTTTCATCTCTACATTGCCATTCCTTTCTCAACTACTTTCTTTCTTTCTTTAACCTTACTTTCTTCTCATACCCTTTGCCCCTCTTTTACTTTTCTCTTCCTTTCCTTCCCCTCCTTTCTTTCTACTCCTCTTTCTCAACTCTTCTTCCACTTCTACTCCCCTCCTTTATTCCATATTTGAGTCCGTCCCCACAAACATACCAATCAATTCCCATCCTTTACATGTCACCTAGAATGTATTCATATAATCTCAGCTTTTATTTAACATTATTCATCATTTATAATTTTTCCATCATATCCCAAATCCATAATTTGACTTTCTATAACTTTGGCTCTAAAATCACAGTATTTTCTGCACCATAAGACGCACTTTCCCCCAAAAAAAAGTGGGGGGGAAGTGTATGCATCTTATGGAGCGAATACTCCCAAATCGATCCGTGGGGTGCCAGGAAGGCTCCAATTCAGCCTTCAGGCACATTTTTGAGCCTTGGAAAGCATCAGGGAGTGATTGCCGCACACCCAGACATCGCTCCGCGGGATGCTCCAAAGCTGAAGAATCGACCTGGAGGCCGAACTGTAGCGTTCCCGGCACTGCACAGGTGTGCAAAAATCACTCCGCGGGGTGCCGGGAACGCTCCAGTTCAGCCTCCAGGCCAGTCTCCGGATCTTGAATCGCCTGCGAAATGCCTCTGGGCGCCCTGCGTCTTATGGTCCGGTGCGCCTTATGGTGCGAAAAATATGGTATTTCATAATCGACATATTGAATTTTTATAATTGATTTCGGATCTCAAATATATAATTTCTTATTTACCTCTTCTTTCCCTCTATCTTTCTCCTTTCCCTTTCTTCTCTCTCCGTCTCCAACTCTCTCTTTCTCTATTTCTTTCTCTTTCCTTTTTTCTTTTTTTCCTCCACTTTCCACATCTTCCTAACTTCTCTTCTCTACCTCCACCTGTTCTTTCTTTTCCATGTACCAGTTCCTCTTTTCCCCTTTTTTCCCTTTCAACTCTACTAATTTTCTATCCCATTTTCTTTCCTCTTCGCATCTTCACATCTTCTTACTTTCCCTGTTTTTCAATTTCCTTTTTCTCTCATTATTCTTTCCCAACTTTCCTTTCCCCTTTCTATCTTGTCCTACCAGTTTATTTTCATATTTGACTCTGTCCTCAATAATAGATTAAGTATTTTTTTTTCAATTTACATACTTCATTCCTTACATCAACCTTTTTTTTAATTTACCTTTTTGATATTATATTACATGTTATCATATCAATTCTCCCTTAATTTCCCATTAAATTCTCTTCCTAATTCCTATTACTTAGTGCTATTTGGTCTCATTAAATTCTTTTTTTTCTATTGGAGATTTGAAAATTTATTCTTCTTATTATATAATTACTATTACTATAAAATTACATATATACAAATATTTCTCATTACCAACACCCTCATCTAATAATAATCCTCATCCACCATTTATCCTTCTTAGTCCTTCACCTTTTTTTTACAACCTTATTTAATTTTCTATTAAAAGCTCATTTATATTCATTTAAATCTCTTTAAGTCATAGCCAAATCTCATGCCAACCTTGTTGTCAAAACCATTTCTTCCTAATAAATTAATTTACTCATTTCACTTTGGAGATCTTGTCCTGTCTCCCTCGCTCCCACCCCTGCTGTTTTTGCACTCACCTGCATTGCTGCCATAGGCACTTGTTCAATCGCAGCCTCAAAGCAGCTTTTCAGCGTGAAGAAGCAGTTTTTTGCAGTCACCTGCCCTGCTGCTCCTCACCTCTCCATTAGTACTGAAAAATTCAAAATCAAACAGGGAAGCCCTCCAATCAGGAGAAAGGAAACAAACCATATTTTGTCCAATAACAACCTCCAGAATTAAAAAATTGAAATAACTCACGTAAAAATTAATATTTCAAAAAATTCTTTCTTAGTGAGCACATAGATGCCAAGATGAACAGATCTACCAAATTTCAGGTGTATAGCTTTAACAGTTTTAGAGATCTGGTGATGAGTCAGTCAGTGAGTGAGTGGTATTTTGCATGGATAGACAGACAGACAGACAGACAGACAGACAGACAGACAGACAGACAGACAGACAGACAGACAGACAGACAGACAGACAGATTCAGCCAGAGGGAGCAAAGAACCTTTCTTGAGATCTTCCTTTTTATGGAATAGTGTTCTACCGAAAGCAAGAATAGTCCTTTTCCAGTACAAAAGACAGCTAAATCTTGATTATTTCAATCTTTGAAGATTGCTCACTAGATAGCTACATGTTGAGCTCATGAATGATGGATTAGCGCATTCTTAGTACATATAATTGATATAGTATAAATGTATATTGCTGGTCACAATGATGTTATCCAGTCTTGACAAATCTATGGACAAATCTCTTCATATTTTCTGACCTTGCACTATTTATTTGAGTTTTTCTATGCTCTGACTGGTGGTCAGCTTTATAGTGTCCAACCACCATGTGCTTTGATGGCCTGGTTTCCTTTTATTGTTAACTCTTTCAAACATAATTGCTTTCTCCAGTGAATTACCCCTCATGATATGGCCAAAGTGAGATGGATATTGCTATATTCATATCTCAGACTTATATATTATTTGTATAAGTTTATTTTTATATTTATGGCTATAGATGGCTTAGAGTTAGTTTGTTAAAGATGATACACTGAGGCAGTATAGAAGTCCTATAATAAATAAGTTTCACCTGCCATTAAAGGTCAAAATATTCATCTCTTCATCTCACATCTTTCTCTCCTCTACAGCTGTCAGCCAGGTTGATAGGTCAGAGGAATGGGAGAAAGGGCACAGAGCGAAGTGAGAGAAGGCACCTGTAATGCTTCTTATTACTCATGACCTAGCAGTTCAGTTATTGCTAAGCATGGATTTGCTATTCTTTCAAAACAGCTTACATTCAGAAATTCTCTGGCTTATCAGGCACATGTGCCTGTCATCTGTCAACTTTACAGGTAGATTTACATGCTCATACATACCTAGATCCACTCCACCCACTTTAAGGAATTAGTCTGGTGTTTTCTTCCTTCCTGTTAAGGTAATTCTTAGTGGGGAAAGATTCTTGGGAAAGACCCAAGAAAAATCCATCAATTAATCAATTTCCTTAATTTGTCCAGGGTTAAAAGTGTAATAACAACAACCTCCTGAGGTTGCCGCCCTGAGTCCTGCGGGAGAAGGGCGGGGTATAAATTCAAATAAACTAAACTAAACTAAACTAAACTTCTGTTCCATTATTGGGGAGGGGGGAATAGGGCTTGGCCAATAGGGCAAAGCAATTTATTCCTTAGTTCAAGGATGGACTGCACTGTAATGTAGCCATCTCACTGTGGACAGTGAAGAAGTAATAACGTCTTTGCTAACTAGTTATTTAAAGTTAGGGTGAGTAGACTGCCAACAGATATTTGAAAAAAATCACTACTCAGTACTATAAAACTCAAAAAAATATAAATTTAATTATACACAAGATTATATATTTAAGTATACCCAGAAAATTTGATGATCTGGTCTGCAAAGATACAATAGTCAATAAATAAACTTTGCAATTTAATCTTCCCCACAATTTTGATTTTGACAGTTTGTAATCTTCAGTGCTGTTACTGCCATCTACAGACAAAATGCATACTCAAGAACATGTTATATAAATATCCTGGTATAACGTTTGCATGGTTAAAATATTGTTTTTATTCATTTCTGCAATTTACTTAGAAATCACCTTGAACCCAAGAAGCATATGTATTTCAGCTTTTCTGCCAGTGAGTTTATCCTTATCATAAACCTGAGAGAGACTCTTGAAAACATAATTGAATTGCATCTCCCAAAATCCATTACCACTGCTAGTTAAAGAACCTTCTGGGAAATATTTCTTTAAAAGTTGCAGGGTTTAAACATTTTCCCAATCTCTATCCTAAGCAACAAAGATTAATGGCAGTAGAGAACCTGAAATTTTTCCGTTGTGAAGCCCACAACATTTGTAGTTCTTATTGATTATGGTGATTTAAATGGGATTTTATGGCAACTGATTTCTAAAATATCTAGACAGTACCCAAAATACCCACCCAGATGGAAATGAGCAAGGCAAAGGAGTTCCTTTAATGAAATTTTTCAAAAACTAAATTTCAATTTTTTTTAGTGCTATCAGATTTTGAAATTAAACTATATACCATCCAGATGTTTTGGAATTCAGTTATATTATTCTTTGCTTTCAAGAGGAATATGTAACTTTTGCAGTTCAGATCTAGTAATCCCAATTTTAGCTATGAGCTCCCTGTCAAGTGTTAGGCTATTTAATTCTCTTTCTCTCTCTCTCTCTCTCTCTCTCTGTGTGTGTGTGTGTGTGTGTGTGTGTTGATGCTGCAAGAAATGAGAGAAAAACACTGGGAGCATATATATATACCAAAATAATATAATTTCATAGGGTCACCTAAAAGTGTGAAGGTCATCCCAGCTGCCCAACTAAAGCAAGCTGGCACCTATATTGGGCAGAAGCAACATAGGAAGATGCTGGGCATCACTTTACTAACAATAGCAAAGGCATCATTTCTTATGGCACAGGAGAAGGTAATGGGGCAAACCACTGCAAACCACATAGATATAAACTATATATATAAACTATAAACTATAAAGATATTGTGCCAATAATTATGTCGTCTAGTAGTACATTTGCATAGTACCTTATGGGGAACATATATTTATTTAGCCAAAAGACCAGCTGACTGCAATTAAAATACAATACAATAATATTATAGAATAGATAATGTAGGATATGTATTATTTCTAATAAATACATATTTTAGAATAGAGGTCCTCAACCTTGGTCCCTTTAAGGCTTGTGGACTTCCAACTCCGAGAATTCGTGAGCCAGGATAGCTTAAAGGGACCAAGGTTGGAGACCTCTGTTTTAAAAGCAAACTTCTCCTGGCTATAATTACAGGATGGTTGCTAAAAGCGCTTCCCTTTTCTCTTCTGCGTACTGACTCTACTTCTCCGCCTTCCCTTTCTCTCTACTCCGCTGGTCACCGGGATTCTCTTGTTTCTGTCCAGGTTCTGCCCACTCGGCTCGTAAATAAGTATCGAGTTAACTCCTTCCTTACATTCTACACTTGTAGCAACCTTCCGTTTCCTTGTGTAGTTCCGCACAATGCGTGAACCTGGAGCGCGCTGAAGAATCGCCCTCTTCAAAACTCTGCGTTTCTTCGCGCCCAAAATATTCTACCCAAGGAGGGGAGGGCGCGCGCGCGAGAAAATCAAACCCCGCGGCGTTCAAAAGAAAGCCCAAGAAGTAAAGTCTCCCAAGTTGTCACTCTACCCTTTTTGCCTATCTCTATGCTCCTTGCTCTCGCTAGTTCTCAGCCCGCCTTCTCAGGTTGGCTGCGAGGGCGCTGCGAGGATGTTGTCGGTGCTGCCCAAAGTGGAGAAGCTGTCGGCGCGGGTGATCCGCGTCCTGGGCTGCAACCCCGGGCCCATGACGCTGCAGGGGACCAACACTTATTTGGTGGGGACCGGGCCCAGGTAAGCGGGAAGCAACCCGGGCGAGGGACGGACGCGGCGGCCGGTGGAGTCCCTCGGGATCCCGGTGGGTGACGCGCTTCTTCGGCAGGAGCAGTCCTTTCCGTTCAGCGAAGCGAGGCTCGGGGGCTACCCGGGGATTCGCATTTCGATCCCCCCCCCCCGCTTTTCACACGCGGCTCTGAGTATTAATTCATACGATTCCTCTTTATTGCACAAGTGGCACCGTAATAGCGCGGTGACGGAAGAAGGCGGGACCTACATAGAATAACAAAACATTGTTTTTTTAACCTTTACACACACACACACACACACACACACACACACACACACACACAAAACCATAAACATTTGGGGGCGGAGGAGACATCAGCAGCAGAATTATTCTATGCATGTACTTAAAGTCGCCTCTAGACAGCATAGGCAGACACAGACAGACAGAGAGGCCATTAATGCAGCCTAGTGTGCAGTACAACTTTCTGTATTTTGAAATCCTGTTTTAAGTCCAAGGTCTTGCTCCCCTAGAGGTGCAGGCTTAGGACTCTTCAATTGCTGTATTAAAGTGCTGTTCTCCAGTCATTAAAGCTCACAGAAATTGCAAAACCTTATTCTGCTTCATTGACAAAGCCTGTAAGCTGTGCTGTTTGCAGAACAAGTTAAGAACTGCCTTGCCTTTCCCGTCCCATAGAGTAACGTTTCGCAAACTTGACAACGTTTGAGATTTGTGGGCTGCAATTGTCAGGGTCAACTTTGTTATTGAACAGGTTTGCATTATTTTATCACTTTTAATTGGTTTTGCGATTCCCTTTCCCTTTTTCCTTCTGTTAGTTTGTATTTTAATATTTGACTTTGACATTTAATAACTATTATTATTATTGGAGGGGGAGAGAAGCACTGCCTTAGGGAAGACAACACCAATGAGTCTCCTTAATGTTTAGTTGGGACTGGCTGGACAGGGGCAGACAGGTTCTTTCAGTCCCCTCGCAAGCTGCTCACTTAAGAGATGGCAGGCACAAAATAGCTGCCCTTCTGTGAGCAGTCAGTTGGACTGTTTTTGAATATGAGCCTAAACGCACATTTGAAGCGATGCTCATCCCGTGTCAGAAAATACCATGGTTCATAGATTGCTAATGTAGAGAAGAGGCCATGTTTAGAAGTATCCAAAGAGATAGAGAGAAGGGGGTTATGAAGAGCATCGAGGGCGCTCCACTTCACCCCTCACTCCTGCAGGGCCTGTTCCACATTCATAGTTATTTGCAGGACCGCATACTACCAAGCGAGACCTCTCACCGACCTGTTCGCTCAGACAGAGAGGGTCTCCTCATGGAGGCTGGCGACCCCCAGGGGGATAGCCTTCTCTGTGGCAGCTCCCACCCTCTGGAATGACCTCCCCGTAGAAAATTCGAAGGATTACTGACCTCCGTGCTTTCCGCCGTGCCCTTAAGACCCATTTCTTTGTCCAGGCAGGTCTTGCCTAGCCCCGCCCCCTCCTCCATTCCCGGTGTTATGAATTAGGTTTTAAATTGGTTTTAGAATTTGCTATTTTAAATTGTCAGCCTACCAATATTTATCCATTGATTAATTGTTCTTATTCTTTTTCATGTCACATTACAGTTTTTTAACCTGGATAAAAAGGTTGCTAAGCGTCATTTTTTTTATTAATTATCCCTTTCTTGGCCTAATCTGTTTTTATTATAGAAGGATACTAATAGATACTGGCGAGCCATCTATCCCTGAATATATAAGCAGTTTGAAACAAACACTCAGTGAATTCAACATTTCCATCCAGGAAATTTTAGTAACTCATTGGCACCCTGATCATACTGGGGGCATATCTGACATCTGCAAAAAGATTCCAGCCAGTAAGTATTTTCTACAGTTTTTAAAATTTGTATACTGTTCTTTAGATGCATCCAAAGTAGGTGTAAGTTATATAGAAAATGTTACATAGTAGACAGGCAAAGAAGGATGGATGTCAGAAACATTGGACTTAAATTTTATTTACAGACATGGTGGAAAATAATTAAATATGAGATACAGCTTCTGACAGAACTTATCTTGGGATTTTTTTTCATGAGGCAAGGCACCTGGTTTTGCCTGAGTACAGGACTGAGTGAACCTCTACCGTTTTGCCTTAAGCAGAGCTTATCTTCTTTCCCAAGAACCAGTTTTAAGTATACTTAGCTGAAATTAAAACTAGCAAAAACCAGATGCAGATAATTCTCAATTTACAACTATTTGTTTAGCGACCATTCACAGTTAAAATAGCACTGAAAAAATGTCTTGCAACCAGTCCTCACACTTATGACTATCACAGCATCGCCATAGTCACTTGATCAGTATTAAGGTGCTTGACAACTGGCATGCATTTATGATGGTTGCAGCATCCCGCAATCTGTGATTGCCACTTGTGACTTCTCCAACTGGCTTCAGACAAAATCAATGGGAGAAGCTGGATTTGATTGACAACTTCGGCAACTCATTAACAACTACCTTGTTTAGCAGCATAAATTCTGTTCATAAGTCAAGGACTACCTGTATTATAAAAATATAACAATTGCCATTCTTTTAAACTAATGAATTTATCTTGAACGAACCAGACTCTTGCAA
Source organism: Pareas carinatus (assembly GCA_032468095.1). NCBI lineage: Eukaryota > Metazoa > Chordata > Lepidosauria > Squamata > Pareidae > Pareas > Pareas carinatus. The sequence goes on along the minus strand of JANHFO010014964.1, from coordinate 3,119 downwards.
AATCGGTTCTTTATATTTACTCATAAAAACCGAAGATACTGTCTTCTTTCTCTTGCTGATTTTGGAAGGGGATCATAATCATTATTTCATTACCCATTTGCATCAAACTTGCAGATTTAAGTGCATGAAAATTAGTTAATTTGTGGCGGCCAAGGGATCATAGCAACGTCATGTTTTGATCCTTCAATGTCGCTTTTTCTTACCCTTGTGAAGCAGAATTCACCAAGCATTGGATTGTTCACCCACTAATAGGGAACGTGAGCTGGGATTAGACCTTTGTGAGACAGGTTAGTTTTACCCTACTGATGATGTGCTGTTGCACTAGTAATCCTGCTCCATAAGAGAGGAACCGCAAGTGTACATGGTTCAGACCTTTGGTGTACGAGCTTGGCTGAGGACCCAATGGGGCGAAGCTACCATCTGTGGGACTGAACATTAAAGTAAATTATTAGTTGAAACTGTCACTGTTCTTTTTGAATGTAGAAAGTCAAACATTATTTTAAACAGAAGGACTTTTATCTCAGAATATGTGTGTGTTCTATTTTTCTTTAAAAATGAGCCCCAACCTAAATTACATTATTACTAGGGTGAGCCGAATGATCTCCCAAACACCAGCAAGTGTTCTTCTCAACTGTATTGACCCTGTTCAAGTTAAGCTACTCCAAAATTCTGCAGAAATGGATCTTTTCAAACCTCTTCAGGAGGGCAAGAAATGGAGGCTCTTTGCAAAATAAAGAACATTGATCATTGTAAGATTTTCCTGTGTGTTCACTAATATGTATTTTAACAGTTGTTTCATTAGAATTTCATTAGAATAGTTAAACTTGTAGAATTTGCTATTGCAAAACAAACCATTAATAGACAAGGGCCTTGCTAGATTGTAGTGATAATCTGGAGGCTGTTGTCACAATTATTTGTATAATAGGCAGCATGCATAGCATAGAATCTAAGTTCTGCCTTGATTGATCTGCACTTAATATGATCTGCATAATAAAAATCCATTTTATGGAAAAACAAACAAAAACCTTTATTAAAAAAACAGCAATAACGTGAAACAACCTTTTAAACGCATTACCAGTTTTGAAAATTTGAAATAATTTGGAGCTGTTTTATAAGACTATTTAAGATCAGAAGTGTCATAAGTTCTCAGTCCTGAGAACTTAGTGTCTCAGTCCTGAATTCATCTGAATCCAGCACACTGTCCTTTTTTAAAAAAGGTGTATACATTTCCAACTAAATTCTGGTATGATTCACATTGTTTAATTTTTAAATTAGGTTATGAGTATTGCATAAGTAAGCTTCCACGCTACCCACATCAAGAAGAAGTAATAGAAGGAAAGCAAAAGTATGCGTACTTAAGAGATGGAGATGTTTTAAATACAGAGGGAGCTACTCTCAGGTAAATGTTATTGAAGTTGTTTACAAGTTTTTCATGTGCAAGATTTTTTTCAGTTCATTTGCATATTATATCATTTCAGAACTAAAAAGACTTGTGAGATTTGTTAGGATATATTATATGTTTTACCTAGCCTTTAATGAATACAGTATGGCGATGCAGCTGGAAGGCTGACAGCCTGGGTTTGAGAAGGGGTGATCTCCCATTATCTGCCCCAGCTCCGCCCCATCTAGCAGTTTGAAAGCATGCAAATACCAGTAGATAAATAGGTACCACTTCAGTGGGAAGGAAGCAGCATTCCGCGAGCCTTGGCGTATAGTCATGCTGGCCACATGACCACAGAAGTGTCTTTAGACAACGGTGGCTCCCTTTTAGGAAACGAAGATGAGCACTGCCCCTTAGAGTAGGAAGCAATTGGACAGGGGAATCCTTTACCTTTAATGCATACAATACACATATTTATCTATGTCACCAAGTCACACAAACATGAACATTTAGAAAATGTGTTAACTACATTAAATTGTTTCCTTTGGATCTGTTGTCTTTCTATCAATCATAAACTTTGGTATAAATATTCGGCATGTGCTGTCGATGAGTTTGTACAACTGAGGGTTATACATTCACTACAACCATTCCTTGACATATCAGAAGTAATCATATGATGCAGACCTTAATGGTGTCTTGATTGGACTGCCCTGTGGTGTTTGAAAATATCTACCTAGTTCAGACTGCTGACAAAGGCTACTTATAGGCAAATGTGATTATTCTTCCAAGAATTCCTGGTTCCTGGTAATATTCTTTGCACAACATTCAAAACTCTGAATAAGTTGGGTTCCCTATGTGTGTCCTCAGACTCTAATATCTTAAAGTGATGATCTTTTCTCAGTATAATTGGTTCTCAACTTACAACCACAATGGAGTCCAAAATTTCTGTTGCTAAACAAGATAGACATTGAGTTTTGCCCCATTTTGCAATCTTTCTTGCCACAGTTGTTAAATGAATCACTGCAGTTGTTATGTTAGTAACAGGGTTGTTAAGTGAATCTGATTTCCTCATTGACTTTGCTTGTCAGAAGGTGGCAAAAGATAAAATCACGGGACCCCAGGACAATCCAACTGTTATGAGTCAATTGCCAAGCACCTGAATTTTGATCACATGACCACAGAGATGCTGCAATGGTCATAATGTGAAAAATGGTCATAATTTACTTATTCAATTCAGTAACTTCCAGCAATCACTAAATGAACTGTTGTAGGTTAAGGAATACCGGTATACATGGTAGGGCTATACCAATTTCTTTTGTGGTTTTGGTGGATGGCAATTTGAATAAAAGTATTCCTGGTTGATTCTTTGGAATGACTTTATCTGCCTTGTGAGACCTTTGGTTTCTTTAGGAAATTTATCTTAAATTATAGGTAGTTAACCTTGTTCTTATTTTAAAAATACTTTTACAAAGAAAAAATTGTTCATAGCTCTCTGCTTCCACACAGTTTAAGGATCATTTGTTTTGTTTTTGGAGGACCGCATTTTGCCAACCAATACCTCCCGCCGACCCACACGCTCCCACAGAGTAGGCCTCCTCAGGGTGCCGCCGGTCAAACAATGTCGGCTGGCGACCCCCAGGAGGAGAGCCTTCTCTGTGGCGGCGCCCACCCTCTGGAATGACCTCCCTCCCGCGATACGTATCATCTCCGACCTTCGGACCTTCCGCCGTGTTTTAAA
>JANHFO010014894.1:0-12599 GCA_032468095.1 Pareas carinatus | reverse complement strand
CCTGTACTTCTACGGGGGTAATGTGCTACCAGGTTAAAAATGCATCAATTTGGCTTTGCCAATTTCCTGGCCCTAAACAGCTCAGTGCTTCTTTTACTGTCCTGACAGCTCTTTCTGCAATTCCATTTGAATTTGAATGACATGGAGCTGTCAGCATGTGCCTTATACCCCTGGCTATCATAAACTCTTCAAAGTGTTTGGCAATAAATTTTGGTCCATTATCTGTGACCACCACATCTGGCAACCCATGAGTTATGAATAATTTCTCTAAATATTTAGTCACTGCCTATGCCTCCGTGTCCTTCATCAGGTGGACCTCCATCCACCTGGAGAACACATCAACTAGAATTAGAAACATCTGACCATGGAAAGGTCCTGTGAAATCCAGATGGATGCGTGACCTTGGCTGTTCCCATGTCTGCGCTGGTGCTTTTGATGGAGCTGATCTAGATTTCTGATATGCTGGGCAACTGGCCACTAATGATTCAATGTTTTTTGCTAGTGCTGGCCACCAAACAAAGCTTCTGGCTAAGGCTTTCATCTGTACAATGCCAGGGTGGCTTTTGTGCAGGGTGTTCAATATACGTGACTGCAGTTTTTTGAGGATTACTACCCTGTCACCCCATAACAAACAATTCCCTTGAACCGCTAGTTCCTCTCTGGTCCATTAAATGGGCCATACTCTTCAGCCAGTTTGCCACCTGGCCTCCTGGCCACCCCCTACACACTCAGCTAAGCACAGGGTGGAGGAGGCGATCAGAACTAGAGGCAGCAGCCACCTCCTGAGAAGTGATCAAAGAGGAATTAAGTCAATCCACCAGAATGTCAGCTTTCCCCAGCTCCACCTTACTATCAGTGGCGGACAACGGGCAGCAGCTAAGGGCATCGGCATGACCCACACTATAACCTGGCTTATGTAGCAACCTGTAAGAGTAAGCGGCCAATAACAGGGACCACCGGACCATGAACGGCGACAGTGCCACCGGTGTGGGAGGGTCACCTGCCAAAATACCTAATAACGGTTTATGATTCGTCACAAGAGTAAAACTCCTACCAAACAAATATTTGTGAAACCGCTTTACTGAGGCAACTAAAGCCAATGCTTCTTTATCTATTTGGCTGTACTTGTGCTCCTCAGATGTCAGGGTCCGGGAATAAAAGGCGATGGCCGACTCCCTCTCAGTGGGCATGGTGTGACTTGAGACCGCACCAATGTCAAAAGGAGAGGCATCATAGGTTAAGATAACAAGCAGGGAAGTATTGTAATGCATTAAAACAAGGTCACTAAATAACAAGTTTTTCAGCTTGCTGCATGCTTCAGCTTCCTTGCATCCCCAAACCCAAGAAGCATTTTAAGTTAAATGCTTGTGCAACGGATCTTCGATTGTCACTTTCCCTTTAAGAAAGCAATGATAAAAATTCAACAACCCTAAGAAGGATTGGAGATCTCTTAGTTTTGGGAACAGGTGCGTTCTTAATAGCCAGCACCTTATTCTCAGTAGGATAAATACCAGCCCCATCTATCCAATATCCCAAAAAATCAACAGAAGGGACCCCTAATAAACATTTATCCCTGCGCAGTTTAAGCCCCTTGTTTCGAAAAACCTCAAAAACTGCTCGCAGCCATGTCTTCAATTGTTCCTGAGATCTGACTGTAATCAACACATTGTCAAAATACGGCACGACACTAGGGATTTTTGGTAGCAAGTGCTCCATGACCCCTTGAAAAATCCCTGGAGCCACACTGATGCCGAACTGCAATCTGGTGACTTTAAAAGCCCCTCTATTGGTTACTTTGGTCTGCGCTTCTGCAGCAGGACTGTCCACAGGCAATTGTTGATAAGTCTGCTCAAAATCTAATTTAGCAAATAATGAATGTGGTAAGTGCTGCATGACTGGCACGGGGTATGCGCTCTGTTACAACGCTTTGTTAATAGTGCATTTGTAATTGGCACAAATGTGAATGGAGCTGTACTTTTTAATCGGCATGACAATGGGGATTTCCCACTGAGCATTGTCTGTTGGCATAAGAATACCCTGATTAATTAATTTGTCTAAAGCCGCATCCAATTTGTCTTTTACTGCAAATGGAACCCTACGAGGTTTTAGTCGGATTGGGGCAACTAGGGGATCTAATGACAGGGATATTGGTTTGCCAGTGTACTTGCCCAAATTTTGAGAAAAAACATCCTTATATTCTTTGATTAAATCGGACCCCCAAGTGTCCATTGTAGTGTGAACCCCTGTGATCCCCAAACCCAGGGCATCAAACCATTCTAACCCCAGGAGACTAGGCAGTCTGTTCACAACCACAGTCACAGGCAGTTGGCCATTAAAGCGATGAAATGACACAGGGATATTCATCAGCCCCAACATGGGCAGGTGGTTTCCCTGGTAGTCTCTTATGTGTAGTTTTTGTAGCTGCAGTTGGCTCCGCTTAACATCAGGTAAGAGTTTTTTCAGGGTCGGCCAGGAAATTATAGAGATAGTCAACCCTGAATCCACCTCCATGCAACATGGCTTGCCCTGGACCATTACTGACACATGAATTTTCTTGGTCAGTTTAAACACATTATTTTTTACTTTAATGCGGCAGGCATAGCTGAATCTGCTGGCTTCTTTATGGTTTCTCCTGCTCTGGCATCTCTCCGGGGTCGAAAACGATTTCGATTAGGCAGTGGTGCCTGGGGCACTGACTCAATTGGTTCAGGTGCCCTGCGGACCTTTGCGATGTGGCCCTTCCGCTCACAGCATCTGCAGATGGCATCTCTGAACTGGCAGGTCATTCTAGGGTGCTGCCCACCACAGCTGGGGCTCCTATGCTTCAACTCTGCTGGTCTCTTATAAGTCTGCTCAACCTCATAGTGCTCTTCCTCAGATTCCTCTAGAGCAGCAGCTGCCTTGCCTTGTTGCACTAGAGCATTAGTCTTATCAGCAGCCGCTGTGCCAGCCAGTTTCTGAAGCAATTCTGTGGCAATAGACCCTGTTTCAGTGGCACGAGCCTCATCTAATGCTGCCCTTAGGGTCAGATCAGGATTTGCCAATAGCCATCGTTGTAGCATCAAATCCTTCACCCCAAAGATAAGCTGGTCTAAGAGGCTGTCATCAATGTTTCCGAAAGCGCAGTGGGTAGCTGCCTATCATAGAGCCGAAACACATTGATTGATCGACTCACCCCCACACTGCATGCGATGCCGAAATTCATGCCTCTTCACGAACTTCAAAGGCACTGGGGCATAGTATGCAAGTAACACCTCAGTTAAGACTCTCCATGGTATTTCCTGCAGAGAGCAAGGCTCTGCCAGCTTGTGGGCAGTGTCAACAACTTCATGCCCGTAATTGCTCAGGGAAATCGCCTTCCTTTGTTCATTTTGAATGGCTTGCAATTGAATGAAGAAGTCAAACCTGGACATATATGTGTCCCAGGTTTCCCTCGGGGGAGGCGGAGCTAACGTGGCCATTGGCAGCTGTGGTTGTTGGTTCAATCTGGTGTCCGGTGTCCTTTTCCTCCTCCCCAGTTCATTGCCAGTTGTTAGGTTTGATCATGAAAGAATAGGCTGGAGTCCTCAGATTAACCGCAACAAGTTTATTGGCAATTTGCAACAAGTAACAGTAGCAAGCGACGCTTCTCATTCCCATTCCTTTATATAGTAACTGGTTAAACATGACAACCAATCAACAGGTCAGTTTGGACCAACTCCAGGCTGTCTGAGCAGTTGGGAAGGGGAAACTGCTCACAAACATCTGCTGACCACTCGGACAGGTCAGACAGCTAAGAGCCTTGCTTGTTCAGCTAGACATTTAGGATCCAGCAGTTACCTATCTCAAATTCATGTATTTGTAAACCCTTTGAAAATCAAGACATTTCAAGATTAGAACATCCAATGGGCTGCTTGAATCAGTCTAGAGCTTAGCTGAACTATGGGACAAAATAACCTATTTCAAAACTTGCAATACTGTAAAGTGATGCACCAATAGAAATAAAATGCCATTGTTTAGCCCAATACATTTTATATGCATAATTATTTAAATATTTAAATTTAAAATGAATCCTGTTATATAAGAGGAATTTGAGCTGGTTTATCCTCATTGAAGAAGACAGTGTTCTCATTGTCTGGATGAAATGAATTCTCTGGAATGTTTCTAGTGCGAATTCAGCCATATTACAGGTATAGTACTAAAGGCATCCACTGAACTTGCTGATGAGCTTGAGGGCTCGAGATGGAGTTGTACTCTCCTGGATCTCTCAGCAGTTTTCAATAGCATAGAACATATCCTTTTCAGTATCTTCCCCAGGATTTTGTGATGAGCCTATTCTTTTCCTAAGGCCAGTTGCAGCTGATATTGGATGAGAAGAAGACAAGCCCTAGGCCCTTGCAGGAATGGTTCCTTATGGCTCAAGTCTCTCCCCTCTACTTTTTTCAGATCTACACGATACTGCTGGTTGTAGTCATCTGATTGCATGGGACATAGCATCCTCACTGTAGGATCCGGGCCTCCCAGACAGCCAGGAGCCAAACCTGTTTAAATCCCCCGCCCGCGAGGATGGTTCGACCCGGGAATTTAAGTGTTCTAAAAGTTGATTGGTTAAAGCACGCTTGGCGCGCCAACTATAAATCCAGGCAGGAGGGGCTTTGCCGCTGCTGGTGTTTTACTGTGTGTTCAAGTAATAAAACATTCTGAGTTACCCAGCGTCTCTGTCTATTGTGTCCCACGCTACAACACTGGCGACGAGGAGAAGGGAACAGCATACCGAAGCAAGCCATAATGTCTGCCGTCCAACCATCAGCACAATTCAACCCCGCGGAGGAGTGGTGGGCAGCCTATATGTCCAAATTCAATTTCTACATCGCTGCCCACACCCTGGACGACTACCCGGAACAGCGAAAAAAGACGCTGTTTCTGAGTAATTGTGGGAATGCCATTTTTGAAATGGCATCCAACCTCGTTGAACCCAAGACATTTGAAGAAACCCCGTGGGCGGACATCATTGAAAAGCTGACGGCTCACTATGTATGCACCAGTGCCATCGATATGGGTCCAACGCCACAAATTTCAGCATAGGATTCAAAAGAAGGGTGAATCTATTGCTGAATACCTAGCAGCGTTGCGGCGGGCAACCGCCCACTGCAGGTTCCAGAACGTCGAAGAGTCTTTGTTGGGCCAATTCCTGTTTGGCATTCCGGACATAGCATTACAACGGCAGCTACTGGCAAACAAGAAGCTGACGTTCGAAATCGCTGTAGATGACACATTAGCGACCGAATCGTCAGCTTCAGCAGCGGAGTCCTTACAAGAAATGGCCACGGGGACCGCCCAAGAAAGCCAGGCATTGGAACTACATCAAGCTTCCGTCGGTGGCCAGCCCGACGACCTGTCCAATGAAGAGGATGAAGACGAGGTTCACCAAGTCTCCCGGCAGACCAATCAACAGAAGTGCTGCAGTTGCTGCGGGGTAATCCACCCGAAAGCAACGTGCAGATTTAGAGATGCAGATTGCCGCCACTGCGGAAAGCGCGACCATTTGGCGCAGATTTGCAGGGTGCCACATCCAGCACCCCTGCCCCCACCTCAATCACCCACCAGAAAGCCGGAGCGCAAGCCAGGGGGAGGGAAGAAGACAGCCTGAAAACCCAGGCAGGCGAGGGAAGCCGCAAACACTTTTCATTTCGAACCACCAAGACTGTGTCAACTTGTTGCAATAAGCCAGCAGTTACAGTTTCAGCTTGCAATCCCAAGCTGAGAGCCAATGTAACAATAAACGGTGCCCCATGCTCTATGGAAGTGGATTCCGGCTCGGAGATTTCAATGATCTCCTGGACCAGACTGAAGCAGCTCTGCCCCATGATCCATCGGTACGATATTAAACAACAAACCCTTCGGTTGACAGATTACCAAGGAAATGCCATTCCCGTCTTGGGCAGGATCGAGGTCGCAGTGACCTACAAGACATTCCGAGGCCGCCTGAACATTACCGTGGTCGGAGGTCGGCTTCCAACCTTCCTAGGACTGGAATGGTTCAAGCCCCTGGGGCTTGAACTCACCAGCATTTGCCATGTCACCAAGGACTGGACCCAGGACCTGATCCGGGATTTCACTGATGTGTTCGCCGATGAACTCGGCAAGTACTGGGGCACCCCTATTTCACTGAATTTGGATCCCATGGTAGCTCCAATTAGGTTGAAGCCCAGGAGAGTTCCCTTCATTCTGCAGCCCAAAATTGACAAAGAATTAGACAAGCTGATCAGGCAGGGTGTGTTAGTCCCTACTGATCACGTGAAATGAGAAACCCCCATAGTCACACCAGTAAAGGGAGACGGGTCAGTGTGCATTTGTGCTGACTACAAATGCACGCTGAACAAAGGGCTCCAACAAAGTGCTTACCCCATTTCAGTGGTGCAGCACCTGTTGCACTCCTTGGGTCCTGGAAAGGTCTTTGTGAAGCTTGATCTCGCACAAGCCTACCAGCAGCTGCCGGTGAATGACGAGGCAGCTGAAGCCCAAAGAGTAGTGCCCCATAGGGGGGCATTCAAATGTACCCGTTTACAATTTAGAATTAGCATCGCACCTGGGATTTTCCAGAGCGTGATGGAGTGCCTGCTCTGTGGGATCCCAGGTGTGGTTCCTTACTTTGATGACGTTCTCATCACCGCAGAGAATGAAGGGCAACTCTCCTCCAGATTGAGGGCTGTTCTGTCTAAATTTAGGGAAGCCGGCTTAAGGCTGAAACCATCAAAGTGCCAAATGGGGGTGCCAGCGGTGGAATTCTTAGGATTCACCATTGACGGAGAGGGCATCCACCCCACGGCTGAAAAAGTCAGGGCCATCCAGGAGGCTCCTGCACCTACCACCAAAACAGAGTTGCAAGCCTTTCTAGGACTTTTAAACTTCTATGCGGTTTTCCTAGAGCATAAGGCCACCGTCGCAGGACCACTTCATAAGCTCCTGTCGAAAGACGTTGCATGGGTGTGGGGCCCCAAGGAGAAGCAGGCTTTCAAAGCCGTAAAAAACTTGTTAACGGTCGACAGCTTTCGCATCCGGTACAATAATGTCCTACCCCTGGTGCTGTCCAGCGATGCCTCCCCCTTTGGGGTGGGAGCAGTGCTTAGTCACCGACTTCCCTCTGGCCAAGAGGCCCCTATTGCATACTATTCACGCACCCTGTCAAACCCAAAAGGAACTACAGTCAGGTGGACAAGGAAGTGCTTGCCATAATCACAGGCATTAAACGCTTCCACAAATACCTATATGGCCGTCACTTTACGATAGTGATGGACCACAAGCCACTGCTGGGATTGCTGGCCAGTAACCAGCCAACTCCCCCAGCCCTGTCACCTCGATTCCTGCGCTGGGTGGTGTTCCTGGCAGCATACTCTTATTCTATAGTTTATCACCTGCGGAAGTCCTTGGGCCATACGGATGCATTAAGCCGTTGCCCACTGACCGCCTCAGAGGACTCTGAGGGGGGGGAACCTCCGTCCTTATGGTGGAACTGTGTCAGTCTGGGCTGATCACAGCGCGTCAGGCCACTAAAGCCGCCACCAGGGATAGAACACTGTGCATGGTGGTGTCTGGGGTTTTGCGCGGATGGCCGCTGCAGTCACTAAGCGAGGACCTCTGACCCTTCAAAGCCAGCAAGGCTGAGCTGATGGTCCAGGATGGCTGCCTGCTCTGGGGTGAACAGGTGGTCATGCCAGAGGCTCTACAGCCCCATGTACTAGCCACCCTTCATGATGGCCATCCGGGTATCACCCAAATTAAGGTCTGGGGCTACCTATGGTGACCCAAGATGGATGACTACATCCAGAATTGGGTTGCCAGCTGTGCCTCGTGCCAAGAGTCCAGACCAGCTATGCCCAAAGCACCCCCCTGGGAGTGGGAGCAGCCTGCCGGCCCGTGGTCACGCGTACATGTAGACTTCGCGGGGCCCTTTCACGGGGAAACTTTCCTGCTAATTGTTGATGCATTTTCGCGATGACTGGAAGTCAGGCAAATGCAGTCAACAACCTCAGCGGCAGTGATCGGGGTGTTTGAGTTGATTTTCTCCACCCACGGGTTGCTGGACATTATCGTCTACGACAACGGGCCACAATTTACATCGGGGACCCTAGAGCAATATCTAGGGGATAGGGGAATTTGGCACGCCATTATCTTGCCCCATAACCCGGCAGCGAACGGAATGGCGGAACGGGTTGTTCGGTCAACAAAAGAAGCCCTGAGCCGCCAAGGACAGTGGCCGTGGCATGAAAGAATTAACAAGTTCCTTGCGTGGCAACATGTAATGCCACACAGGTCCACTGGATGGAGCCCGGCCGAACTACTGATGGGCCAGAGGTTGAGGACAGTCCTCAACCGCCTGCACCCACAGTACGCCCCCAAAGTGGTAGCCAAGAACGACCAAGCCCGGCAACTCGAGGTCGAGGATGCGGCCTATGGCAGGAACTTCAACGGCCAAAGCCGTTGGGTCCTAACCTAAATCGAGAAAGTTACCGGCCCTCGGTCGTATGTGGTCGCCTTACCAGATGGTAGTAAGGCCAGCCCCCAACAACGCAGGCCCAAACCCTAACTGTAACGTTCCTCCCCCCCATAGTGCTAAACCGCGAATAGAACGGGGACTTACCTGACCACTGGCTAGCTGACCGGGCCGTCATCGAGGGCGATTCTTCGGAACGAGGGGAGGCCGCCTCTGGAGTCTCTCAGGACTTGCCATCAGCGGATCCGGAGGCTCAGACGGAGATGACCTGCCACGCCACGCCTCCAGCACCGTCTGAAGTGCGCAGGTCCCAGCGCAGTAGGCGGCACCCCGCCACATTGGAGGATTACGAGTGTGGACCGACCAAGCCATCCAGGGGATAGGGGTGTAGGATCCGGGCCTCCCAGACAGCCAGGAGCCGAGCCTGTTTAAATCCCCCGCCCGCGAGGATGGTCCTACCCGGGAATTTAAGTGTTCTAAAAGTTGATTGGTTATAGCGTGTTTGGTGCGGCAAGTATAAATCCAGGCAACAGGGGCTTTGCCGCTGCTGGTGTTTTACTGTGTGTTCAAGTAATAAAGCATTCTGAGTTATCCAGCCTCTCTGTCTATTGTGTCCCACGCTGCAACACTCACTATATTGATGATACTCAGCTATACATCTCTACCTTTAGCGAGAAAAATGTTGCTTTTGCCATACTTTCCAAGTATCTGCATTGTGTTAGGATCTGGATGGGAAAGAACCTTATTTGTCTCAACCCTGACAAAACAAACTAGCTCAGGGTTTTTGGCCTTCCAGGATATAATGACTTGTTATCTTAGATTCTGAATGGTGTTGCACTCCACCAAGCTTGAAGATCCTCCAAGACTCATGGCTCCTGCTTTATGAGTGAGTGGCAGCTGTGGCTAGAGACCTTTGTACAAAACCATCTTATGCAATGATTCCATCCTTTTCTGGGCTGTGAAGTATTGAACACAATCACTCATGCCTTAGTCACTTTCCTGTTTAGATTACTACAATATGCTATATATTGCATTGCCCTTGAAGACCACTTGGAAGTTACAACTTGGTAGAATGTAGAAGTATAGAGAGTATTTGGTGCTCATATAGGTGTCCATGTTACACTCCTATTACCCATGCTACACTGGCATTTAATTTTCTTCTGGATTAAATTCAAGATGTTGATTATCACCTTTAAAGCCCTATATGACATTGGATCTGATTATTTGTAGGATCACCTTTTCCAAAGAATATCTATCTTTCCCACAGGAATGGATAGGGTAGGCATGCTGCAGTTGTAGAGGGACCATCAGAGTAGGCTATTTCCATGTATAGTAGGCTGCCCCTACTATACATTATTCCCTTGGAAATTTTAATCTTTTTGAAAGTCATCAAGCCCTGGCTTTTTAAGCAGGTGCTAGTATATGAAACTTGCTGTGGAACATCTTAAATGAATGATTAAGATGCAGTTATTTTGTTTTGTTGATTTGTTTGATACAAAAATATACACAAGTACACACATCAACAGAGAGACATACACGAAAGCTTTCAAGCAGTTCCTCAGGGTTTCAATAAATTCAGCCTTTAGGTTAAATAGAAGAAAAGCCTTTTTCATTTGCCATACAAGACAATAAAGTATGCCATCTTTTTCTTAGCAATCATCCTACTAAATGATAACTTTTGAGTAATAAGAAGGAAAGCAAAATATATGTTTGACTCATTTAAACAGTATATATTGTTGGTTAGGGAATATGTATTCTGAGATGGAATTAGTTTATTAATTCCACAAGGAATGAACAATCAGTTCACTTCCCTTTTTATTATCTTGCTCCAGATTGGATTCACACAGTCTTAACAGGAAGGTTGCACAGACTAACATAAGATGCAAAACATTTGTAGGATTCAAGGTAACTGTTCATTTAAAATCTCATTGTGTTTGCAAGAAAGAAAACAATGTTATTTAGAGGAAAAATTTAGTTCTATAAGTCTTTTTTTACTTCCACATTTAGCCTTACAGCCTTTGTATATAGTTAATGACAAAATTTATTGAGAAACTGAATTAAAGACTTTCTTAAAATAAGATTTTGATCAAATCTAAGCAAAGAAACAGTATATTTTGGGTTATTGTGGCTTTTATAAACTGACCATTATTGGCACAACCATTGTAATAAAAGTTCAGCTATACTTATTATGTCTATAATTAATACTCATGTTCTTCTTATCCTTTGCCTTCTCTTTCTCATTTCCCATCTCCTTCAGTTCTATATCAGATATATATTTTTAAAAAATTCAGAGTAAGAACACTTTTGGTGATTTTGAATTTTTTAAAATTCTATCTTAGTTTCCTTTGTGAAAGACATTTTCTCATATATTTTACAAAAAACCCCACTCATTTTTGAATAGCATGCAAAATATTTTTCTTCTTCTCCAATTTCCAACAACTAATTCCTCTATTCAGCCTTGCTTGGGTACTCTCAAGAAACTTTACACTTGGAAAATGACCAAAACAAAATTAAAAACCCGATAGCTTGAAACTTAAAAGAAAAGAACAACACTTTTTAGAAAAGGGAAATAATAAATTTCCTTTGTGTTACAGCCAGAGAGGGGGAAATAGAGTAAAGGTGTCTACACAATCATATACAGTAGGACCAGCAAGAGAGATTTGGGGGAGTTGAAAGGGAACAATGGAGATGAAGAAAGTGCTTATTGAATATAGTGAAAACAAATAAGTGAATACCTATATAGTAGAGAACAAATATGGCCAACCATAATATGGATTGTCTTACTTTTTTATTATTTGCACTTCAACATCCTGAAATCTCTCTATTTTGATTTTATGAAGAAGCCAAAGTCTCAGATAATATTTTGATTAAAAAAAACATTTTGAGGTATTTTTTTTTTAAAATAATATTTTAATATTTTCCTTTGGTTTCTTGTGTTAGTAATCAAGTCTGAGCTTCACCTTCAGACCCCCATGTTCTTCTTTCTCAGCCATTTAGCTTTTGCTGACATCTGCTATTCCTCAGTCACCATTCCCAAAATGCTGGCAAACTTCATAAAAAAGCAAAGAACCATTTCCTGGGAAGGATGCAATGCACAAATCTTTTTTTTCCCTACAAACCTGTTGCACAGAGGTTTTCATTCTCTCAGCAATGGGATATGATCGTTATGCGGCTATATGTAATCCCCTGCACTACAGCAGATACTTGACAAGAGAGAGATGCAATAAAATGGTGGGTGGAGCCTGAATTCTGGGTTCCTTATGTGCCACAGGGAATGTCCTGCCTTTGCTAAATCTCAATTTTTGTGGCAACAAAATCATCAGACACTATAATTGTGAGCTTCCTTCCCTTTTGGCCTTGTCTTGTACTGAAACTCTCACCAATTACATTGTTCTTCTAATACTTGTGTTGACATTTGGTTTTAGCTCATTTCTTTTCACCTTTTCACCTTTACATTCATATTATTTCAACCATCCTGAAAATTAAATCAGCAGAAGGCAGACAGAAATCTTTTTCGACATGCAGCTCCCATCTCATTGTTGTGGGCTTATTTTACATTACAGCTTTTGTTAGCTATATGAAGCCCAGTTCAGAATCACTTATAGAACTGGACAAAGTGATCTCTATTCAATATAGCATTTTAACACCCATTTTAAATCCAATCATATATAGCCTGAAAAACAAAGAGATTCATTCTGGTGTTAAAAAATTATTAGGAACAGTAGGTCCATTTTTTAGTCATGAATAAGTATTGGCTGCTCTTGACTTAAAATCCCTACAACTCCAACAATGAAAAGAAGTAATGAGACAGCAGGAATGACTGTTGCTACTTTCCTCAAGTTTTCAACATTAGAATTATGCTCTGATATGAGGGCATGAATTAGAATCAGTATCAGAATAAGAATTTATTTTGCCATGTGTGTCAGGACACACAAGGAATTTGTCTTCAGAGATCATGCTCAATACCTACATACATACACAGCAAGAATACAATCAGGATACATTCATAGATAGTTTGAATATATAATCATGATCATGATCATTTGTATATATATGCATAATCATGATCATTTGTATATTTAGGCATATATAGGCATAATCAATTGTGTATATAAGCATAAGATAC
>JANHFO010014781.1:0-12609 GCA_032468095.1 Pareas carinatus | reverse complement strand
TTCTTCTTCTTCTTCTTCTTCTTCTTCTTCTTCTTCTTCTTCTTCTTCTTCTTCTTCTTCTTCTTCTTCTTCTCCTCTCCTTCTCCTCCTCCTCCTCCTCCTCCTCCTTCATCTTCATCTTCATCTTCATCTTCTTCATTGTAATCATAGTTTGTCAATTATAGCATGTACAGTGGAGTCAAATTCCTTGTGTGTCCAGACTAAATTCTGTTCTATTCTATTCTCCTCCTCCCCATCTCCTCCTCCTCTTCTTCCTCCTCTTTTTCTTCCCCTTCCCCTTCCCCTTCCCTTTCCTCTTCAGAAGCAGGACATTCTCTTCTTTTCACTTGTCCAATAATCAAGTCCAACAGACTTTCATCTGCTTTGTTTAATTAAAAAAAGGAAGGTCTGTGGTTTGTGGGCTTCAAAACCCAGCCCGTTCTAATTTTATCCCTTAAATGGTTATCTCTGAAATTGAACCAACTTCCCCCAGGCATCAAATATTCGTATCAATCCCTTTACAGAACAAAGTACAGAGGAAAATTATACCCTGCTTTAGAAGGATTGTCTTAAGATAAGGCTAAAAATCATCTTGATAAAAATGATTGCTGTTTGGTCCATACAATAGGCTTCCTCTGACAATGGAATTTTATTTTCCTTTGGAGAGTAGACTAGATCATACAAAATATCTAGTCCTGAAGGAAAATGCAAGATGGAAGACTTCCAATTCCTACAAGGTAGCCATTATAGGATAGTGAATTATTATTATTTTTTCTTTCGAATGCCATATATTTTAGTGGAATTTTGACTTGCCTTAATACCTCTGAAGCAATGCATAAGAAAGAAACCACATGGACTTCTCTGGAGGCCTCTATCCTTCTAGGAAACCTTTATGATGAATGACAGCCTTTCTCTTTTGTAAAAGCAATACATCCCTGTGTGACATTTGTGCATGTGTTTTTCTATTTAACGGTGAAAGCTAGGTTTGTTTGTTATAACATTGCCATACTGTATGTTTTTTGTATAAACTAGACTCCCATCTCAGCAGTCTAAAATAAATATGGCTTTAAGCAGTGTTTGCACCATGTGATTAGAGAACGGATCTATTTGGGGCTTGTAAAACTGAGGAAATGGTTCATACCTCAGTTTCTACATGACGCAAGCATAAACTACAACCCTAAGCTGGTGTCAAGTGTTTACTTGAGAGATTTGAGCTGCTTTTGATGTTCTCTTAGTTTTAATAAGGGATAGCATTCTTCTCTAGACTTGCAAACTTAAGCTAGGGGAGGGATATTTTAAATTCCCCCTTTTCTCAAGTGGTCTACTGTACAAAAATTCTTATTATGGAGTTCTTGATGCTCTCTGAACTTGGTTGATTTCTTGCAGACATTTTATTAGCCAACTAAGTAACATCATCAGTGGTAGACAGGACTGAGGTTTTCTCTCTGTTTATAGAACAGGTGGCTTGCTGGCAGTCATCATCTGGCACATAGAGGTAAACTACATCTACATACCACTCAAAAGTGTCAAGTTCTATGCTAATTGTGTTGGCCTGAACCCACGCTTTGATCTTGCCAATGCTTAGGAGGAGGAGGGAGGGGCTGTCTTACAAATGCTATCTTAGATTAGTTGAGAAGGAATGTAGCAGTTTAAGTTTGTCGACACATTTCTCCCCGGGAAAAGAGAACTGGTCCAAGGCCATCTTTGCAGGTGTGGGATGTGAATCTGGAATCTTTCCAGTTTTCTGTTTCTTGTGAGTTTTTTTTTCTTGGGATGTTTGATAAAAAGAGACAGAGGAAAGACTAAAACCACAACATCTCCTGACCAGCAATCACCACCCAGAGAAGACTGAGATTAACACCAAGCATTATACCCCAATCAAGGAACTACCAGCTCAATTAAAAATACCTCAGTCTAATCAAGAAACCGCCACCCACACTGACAGGACAAACTACCTGCATATATACAGATAGCAAACCCTACTCCTAGCACTAATGATGTTACCTAGTTGGGTAATGAAACATCTGCAAGAAAACAACCAAGTCCTGAGGGCACCAAGGCAGCCACAGTTCAACTCTGAGCTGTAAATATTATTTTATATTGCTACACTTCTTATTAGGACAGTCTACTTGAACTGCAGCAATTAGAATGACTGATAGGTGGCAGCAAAGAAATGACATACCAAGGTCTTTGCTGCCATCTAATGACTCTCTTGGTCTCTACAGCAGTTCCTTACTCCCAGAGTTGCATCCTGGCTATCAGTATAATATGTTAAGTGTTACTAACATATAGTTCTAAGGACAATGAATCATTTAAACTTGCCTGGAATTAGTTAATAGACAGCAAAAGTGTGTGTGGTGGTAGTTGTAAGTTTTTAGTACCCATGAGACCTTTATTTTGACCAATGCATCAATACCAACATTACAGTATATTACCTTCCCCATGTATCTGAGAAAATGCCACAATGGAAAAATAGTAGTAATACACAATTAATACCAACAGAGATTAATGTTGGATTTATTTTTCTTTGTTATAGCAGTCAACTGCACTCTACCTGTTTTGTCCCTAATGACATCCTCTCGGTTGATGAGAGGTAGAAAAAATCTAACACATAAAGAAATACATGACATAACCAAGCATTAACTAGAAGAGAAATAGCATGCATTAAGCATGTCAGATTTAACAGAATAACAGAATTGGAAGGGACCTTGTAATTCATCTAGTCCAACCTCCTAATCAAACAGGACAGAGTAACAGGGCAAAGTAAAACAAAAATTTAAAAATACAGTCCCGAAAAAATACTTAAAATGATGAACGGGCACTGCAGGGACAATTAAGCTTATTGAGGAAGTGGAGGCGGATCTAACATATTCAAAAGCAATCTGAATGTTTTAGAGCTATTAAACTAAAGGGGGAGAGAAAAGAAGAGACCCCCCCCAGTTAGAATTTAAAAACATCATTAGTATCCCGCATTTAAAAAAAGGAAAATATTTGCATTATAAAAG
Source organism: Pareas carinatus (assembly GCA_032468095.1). Lineage (NCBI taxonomy): Eukaryota > Metazoa > Chordata > Lepidosauria > Squamata > Pareidae > Pareas > Pareas carinatus. The sequence goes on along the minus strand of JANHFO010014781.1, from coordinate 9,625 downwards.
GACTTTGTGATAGAGGGGAAAAAGAGCTGTTGGAGTTGAATGAAATGAAGAAGGACTTGAGAGATTCAAAACATGAAATTTAAGATTTGAGAACTTGACAAAATAAAAACAAACAAAGATAATTAAAGATAAAATGGATATATTAGCTGAACAAGAGTAAACACAGAATAAAATGGGACTAATCTTTCAGGACTGTTTAATATTGATAAAAAAGCTGCAGCTGTTAGTTGTGAAAGACCCCTGATAATCAAAGGAGGAGGAATTGGAGACTATAAGCAAAAAGACTAAAAAAACAAAAGAGCTACCAATCAATAGGGAAAGGACATATGACTGAGGAAGCAGAGACGTTTCAAAAAGGAGACAATATCGAGGGGCAAGAAAACAAGAAAATTCAAGATTTCTCCCAGAAAGATACCAAAAGAAAATCCTCATAAGAACACATGCCCAACAGGAAATGGATTTAGAGATATTGGTGTGGAGACAAAAATCGAAAAGATCCAAAATAAAAATAAAAATACTGTAGCTGAACAAAATAATGTGAAGATGGAAGGTGATGAAATAGAGTTTAGGGGAAGGCTAGGAAAGATACTTAAGAAACTACAAAAAGCAATGATGGATGGCAGGGAATTGTATAGGAAGAAAGGAATGGGTTAAAGAACAAATGGACTATAGAATAAGAAGGGGAGTTGGTAAATAAAGGAATGATAAATAATAAATAATATAGAAAGGAATAACGAGTGATGGTGAAAAGGAAAGTTAAGGCAAATGGAAAGATAAGTGGTGGTATATAAAAGAATATTAATGAAATTTTGATGTATATGGTGTAAAAATTGTTGATTTTATGTTAAATTTATCTATCTATCTATCTATCTATCTATCTATCTATCTATCTATCTATATATATAAGTGAAAAATGACTCACTCACTGACACTTCACCAGATCTCCAAAACTATTGAAGCTAGGAATATGAAATTTCCTATATAACTTTGTCTTGCCATCTAGGCGCTCACCAAGAAAGGATTTGTTAAAATATTAAATTTTACATGAGTTATTTAAGATTTATTGCCACATTTAAATTCAGGATGGGTAGAGAGTTGTGATTGGACAAAATATCCGATAACATTTGTTTCCTTTCTCCTGATTGGAGGACTTTTGCAGCCTGTTGTTTCATTTTGGGTTTCTCCCTTCACGCCACCAGTAGCAGCAAGTAGAAACATGGCATTCAGGTAGACTGCTTTCCTCCTTTTTAACTCTAACCTTCCAGTCCTACCTCCCTGGGACCCCCGCCTACCTTTTTCACTCTAACCTCCCCCAGTCCTACACCCCTGTGACTCCCACCTGCCCACCTCAATTGTGTCACCGTAAGCAGGGCCTACCTGCCTGCCCGCCTTGGATCACTTCCTGGCTCCCCACTCCATCCGACCCTCTGAACGGCGGGTGCTGGCCTGAGAAAAGTCTGTGTGGCCCTCCCAATGGGCCCGCTGGCCTCTGAAAAGGCTGTTCAGAGGTCAGGGCAGGCCATTTTGAGGGCCATGCAACCTTTTCGGAGGCCTGTGCGGCCTTTTTAGAGACCTCACAATCCCGTAGCGAAGCACCGGTATCAAAAGCTAGTAAGCTATAAAAATTGGAAATTAAAATTGAAATAAGAGATTTTTTTATAGAAGATAAGAACTGAATGAGACCAAAATGGTAGATAAAATACAGGATTATATGTTTTGAAAATAAAAATTGAAGGTTTAATCTATATATACACTATGTATTATCTTAAAATGTATAGTTCAAACTGAGACAATTAACTTTGAATGTGTAAAAATGAAAAGAAAGTTATATGGTTAAATTGTTTGTGGTGAGGGGGTTGATGTGCGTTTGGAAGCGAAAATGGAAAGTTTCTGAGGTTAAAATAAGATGCAGAATACCCGCCCAAAGGTTAAAAGTTAAAATGATGAAATGTCAAAATTGGGAAGTATAAAAGTGAAAGATTTTTAAATTGATAAAATTGAAAAAAGAGAAATTATAGAGTAAATAATTAAATTTAATAGTTAAATAAAAATGAAGAAATGAAAAAAGGAAGAAGTAGAAATTGGTGAATATGAAATGGATGGAATAACAGAGGGATTAGGAGATTTTTTGAAGGTGTAATGTTTAACTGGATGTTATCAAAGCTAATACTTAAGTGAGAAGGGAAGGAGAAGAAAAAGAACAGGAGAGAGAGGGGGAAGGAGGAAGGGGGAGGTAGGAAGATAGAAGCTAGAAAGTAGAAGAAAGGAATGTCTTTCAAGGGGAGAACAAGGAAAGTTGGAAAAAGCAGGGAGAAAAGATGGAAAGGGAGAGGGAGAAGAAGGAGAAAAGAAAAGGGGTATGAGATAAGTCAAAAGAGATAAAGGATGGTAGCTGGTATAAAAGTCGAATAGAAAATTAAAGCAAGGCTGAAGGTAGAAGGAAGGAAGAACTTGGAGGGATAAAGAGATAAGAAGGGGATAGAAGGAAATTTGGGGATAGAGCTGACTGGATAAGTACAAAGTAAAGGTTAAGGTTAGAGTGAGGGTTAGAGTTAGGGTTAAGGTTATGGTTAAAATTAGGGTTAGGATTAGAGTTAGAGTTAAGGTTAGGGTTGAGGGTACAGTTAGGATTAGGGTTAAGATTAGGGTTTGAGTTAGGATCAGGGAGAGTGATACGGATAGTAATTGGGTAAGGGTAAGGGTTAGGAATATGAATAGGGTTAGCTGGAAGTAAGAATAATGGCAATGTCAGAGAGAGAGAAAAGTAAAGTTGGAAAAAGGAAGGCAAAGAAAGGTAAGAAGAAGACTGGAGATAGAGGGTAAGAGAAATAGAGCAAGAAGAAGGAGATAACGATGCTTAAGTAAGCTAGATATAAGGGAGTTTGTGATGAGGAAGGGAAGAGAAAGAACGAAAGTAAGTAAGGAGAAAAACTAGAGGAGAATGAAGAAGAAAAGGGTGTTAGGGGATCATAAGAAACAAAGAAAAAAAGAATGAAACTATTTGGCTCCTGGATATAAGTAAAAAAAAGGGTGTGTGTGTGTGAAATATGCAATTAGGAAACTCTTCCCTCACAAGGCCTCTTCCGGAGTTACTGAGTATATGTCATAATATATTTTGTTTAAATGTAAAAATGCTCTTCGTGGTCTAGTTAGAATTTAATTTTTGGAATCCTTTCATTACTGTATGTATCTAACTGTTTGATGATGTAAGAGTATAAGTGTTTAAATTATTGGTCTCATACTTCCGGTTGAAGAAACTGCTGATGAGTTGATATGGGGAAATTTTTTTTAAAAAAAGAACAGGACCTGTGAAACAGGAAGACGGAAACCGAAGTGAGCTCTGATCATGCACATATTCTTTGCTTTATTTGGGAAACGATCATCTCGGCCTCATAGAATGGCCAGTGAGGAAATTATGAAAGCTCCAGCCTAGCAACTGAGAGATAAATTGGGTTCTCTCTCGCGACATCGAGATTTCTGTTACCTAATCTCTTTTTCTCTTTCAATAGATCTGATTAGAGTGAGAGAGAGATCTGTGAGGAATTTGTTTTCTGCGACGAGAGATTGATATCTTGTCAGAAATATCATTCGACAGATCCGTGACATGTAGCTCAGCTGGAGAATCTCCATAGAAATAGAGCCACAATGCTCAACCACTTCGCCAGCTCAAGTTACATATTTACACAAATCAATGTGTGCATTTCTATTCCTGATCAAAGCAAAAAAAAAAAGTTCCCTTCCAGTACTTAAAAAAACAACAACAACAAACACACACACACTACGGTTAAACTTAGCTTGTCCTTAATAACTCGGCAGATATAAGGGCAAATTGTGAGTCAGAGTGTGTGGGCTCCTACATAGCACTTCTTCGAAACACCACGTACACCTTGATAACCAAATCTGTTTTTCCCTCAAGTTCACACGTCAGCTATATGAAAGCCCAGAGGGAAAAAAATAATTGCAGCAGCAGGACTGGACAGAATAAAATGCATATTCAAAAATTATTTACACAGTAAAAAGCACCACCATTTCGATGTATTTTCAATCAATAGGTAGAATTCAGAATTTAGAATTTAGAATTATTAATTTATTCATCAAGTGAGTCTGGATACACAAGGAATTTGCCTCCGGTGTACATGCTCAATACCTACATACAGGCTACAATTGACAAACTATGATTGCAATCATAAGATACATTCATAATCACAAAGTACAATCATCATGTCACAAAACATTTCATCATGTTGCATGTCAAAATATTTGTGACAAACGATGTCACAAAGCACATTATATATATATATAATCAATATTAAATAAATATCTTTAGATTTGAGACAAGTCAAATAAGGATGCTAAATGACACAACTATTATATATGTTAAGATGTAAGCAACAAGTTATTGTCATACAAATATGAGAATAGGTGATAGATAGTAAGTAATAGGAAAGATGAGAAGGGTAATAACGATCTATTTCTACTAGATAATTTAACAGTGTTGTGGAAGTTAGTTGTATTGTAGTCGTGGTTGGGTTCGTTAGGACGAGACAGGGAAGCTCTTTGAAACGTCTTTATTGATTACAGTGGGTAGCAACAAACTGAAACTCAAACTGGCCGGCTGGGCTATTTATAGAACATTCAAACTGGCGTACTGCCAATTCTGGCTCGGGGATTTCCTGCCCAGGGATAATCCCCTCCCCCGATCCTTATACGGATCCAACAAGTTGTTTAGCAGATTGATGGCATGGGGGATGAAACTGTCCTTGTATCTATAGTTGTTTTGGTTGCAATGCCCAGTAGCACCGTTCAGAGGGAAGAAGTTGAAACAGATTTTTTCCTTCCTTCCTTCCTTCCTTCCTTCCTTCCTTCCTTCCTTCCTTCCTTCCTTCCTTCCTTCCTTCCTTCCTTCCTGGATAATGTTGCAGGATCCAATCTGGATTGGTTTTTGGACTTGTTCTAGAGCCCATCCTCAGAGAAATTAGCTCACATCAGAATGTGTACTTTATACCTGCATACATTACAATAAACAAACTGTGATTACAATCATAAGATACATTCATAATCATAAAGTGCATTCATCTTGTAATGTCCATATAAGCTGCAATCGACAAACCACGATCTTAATCATGAATACAGTCACAAAGTACATGAATAATTAAGAGATATTATTATTTATAATTTATTTATATTGCTATTTATAACAAATAAATAATAAAATAAATAAAGTTTGAATGCTCGGAAGATTAAACCACTGGCTCTGGAGACTGACCCAGTTGGATCCTGCGGTATTCCTTCTTCCCATTATAATAACATGGTAGGAGAATAACATATTCTTTTTAGTACAGGGTAGCTATTAGGATCTAGTGAAACAGTTCAAAGTATCTCAGAAAAAGAAATATTAGGTGAAGGGGAGCATTGTGATCGCAGAGTTCCTCAGTCAAAAACTGGAAGCAGTCTTGGAAACTCATCTATCCAAAAAAAATGTTACAATCAAGCAAACTGGGATACAACATGCAATCTATGTGGAATGCTAAAATATCTTTATTACAAGAAATACCCTTTCTTCCCCGAAAATTAGACTTCACTGGAAAATAAGCCCTGGCATGATTTTTCAGGATGCTCCTAATATAAACCCTACCCCAAAATTAAACCTCAGTTAAGATCATCAGCCAGACAGATGCACTGAATACCATATTTTCCTGAAAATAAGACCTAACCAGAAAATAAGCCCTAATGCATCTTTTGGAGCAAAAATTAATATAAGACCCGGTCTTTTTGGGGGGGAAACATGATACTGCCTGGAAAATCCATGCATTTTAGATCTTCTTCAGGACTGCAATGAAATTTATCCTTGGCATAAAGAAATAACCAAAGACGCACAATAACAAAATAGTTTTACCAATACGCATTGCTCATGGTTTAGCTCCCAGCACAAGTATGTGTAGGACCACTATCTGTTATGAAACTGAATGGTATCTTAGATCTCAGGTAGATCCTGTTCTAAATATGTGGAATTATGTGTGTCACCAAGGTGGAAGCAAGGACCATTTAATAAAATATCCATTGTAATATTACAACACATACACACACTACCCTTTAAGCATCTGAGTGTGACGCAAGTGAGGGCAGCTTGGTCGTTGTGACCCTGCAGTGTCCTTTTTATTTGTCTGTTTGGCCTCATTATGGTTAACTGAAAATGTCTACGGTGCCACTATAATTGCTGATGCAATTATAAGGATCGATAGTTCACTTGGAATTTAGCAGGTTCAATAAATAATTGCAATTATTGCTGTAGAAATCTGTTTAGGTCTTGTCCTCCAAGACAGCAAAGAGAAACTACAATGAAAGGGATTCATATGGACAAGGAAGCAATGCGAATTAAACATGGATCCAGGGCAAACAAATCGGACAATGTTTAAATTATTACATGACTTACTGACTTACATGACACTGTTAATGAGGAGGGTGTTTTGGGACAGAAAGTAATGTCTTTTGCAACTTGATGATTGTACTTTATAACATGATGGCATGAGGAATGTACTTATGAATGTGAATTGTATTAATGAGTAAGATCGTGGTTTGTCAATTGCAGTTTATATGTACACGACAAGATGAAAGTGCTTTATGATTATGAATGTATCTTATGCTTCTATGTACATGACAAGATGAATGTACTTTATGATTATGAATGTATCTTATGCTTATATGTACACGACAATATGAATGTACTTTGATTATGAATGTATCTTATGCTTATATGTACACAAGATGAATATATTTTATGATTATGAATGTATCTTATGCTTATGTACACAAGATGAATGCACTTTATGATTATGAATGTCACAGTTTGTCTATTGTATGTATGTAGGTATGGAGCATGTATACCAGAGACAAATTCCTTGTGTGTCCAGACACACCTGGCCAATAAATTCTGATTCTGATTCTGATTCTGAAAGAGACCTCCTTAAATTACTCATGTGCAATACCCTGACAATAATAAAAATTACTGAACCAGGAGATTATAAATCTTCCACGGCCCATCACCGTCTGAAGAATGTTAGCAATTCCAAGCATTCAGGGCAAAGCCTCCTCCCCATCAAGATCGATTCTCCATATTCATGTAGTTTTGGGGCAGTTCCAGTTTGCCTCTCTATGTTAGCCTGTTTCTGTGCATTTGCTGCTAGTTTCCCTTCTCACCGATACAGGCAGTCCTTGACTTGTGACCACGATGAACCCCAAAATTTCTGTTGCTAAGCGAGACATTTGTTTAGTGAGTTTTAGCCCATTTTACGACCTTTCTTACCACATTTGTTAAGTGAGTCACTGCAGTTGTTTTAATTAGCAACATGGTTGTTAAGCGAATCTGACTTCCCCACTCACTTTGCTTGTCAGAAGATCACAAAAGGGGATCACGTGACCTCGGGACACTGAAACCGTCGTAAATATGAATCAATTGCCAAGCATCTGAATTTTGATCATGTGAACCTGGGAATGCTACGGCGGTCATAAGTGTGAAAAATGGTCCTAGGTCACTTTTTTTCAGTGCGGTGATAACTTTGGATGGTCACTAAATGAACTGCTGCAAGTCAAGAACTCTTTGTAACGAGATCCAATCCTGTTTAGCTTTTCCAAATCACTAGCACTGATTTGGCACCGTCTCATGAGCCCTGATGACGTTATCGAGTCAGGCGATGAAATGTCTGCCAACACACAATATACCAAAGTCTCCATAGATCAACTCTGAGTAACAAATATTGTCTTCTATTTATTTTTTTTCAGATCAGCTAGGTGCCTTGGCAAACCAATTTAGAAAAAAAGACAAAAAATGGTAATGCTTGAGCCTAATTTGAATGGAAAAAATACACCCTAGTTCTACTTATTATTTATTGATTATTGGTTCTGATAGGAGAGAAAACTCTGTTATCTAGTAAATTCAAATAAAGTTCCCTAGTCCTTTCTGGACAGACTGAAAACATTTCACGAGTATATCCCAGACAATCAACCGATAATTGTACTTTCTAACATGATGACATGATGAATGTACTTTACGATTGTGATTGTATTCAGGATTAAGATTGTGGTTTGTTGATTGCAGCTTACATGTACATGACAAGATGAATGTACTTTATGATTATGAATGTATCTTATGCTTATATGCACATGTCAAAATCGTTGTACTTTAGAATCAAAACCAGAATTTATTGGTCAAGCGTCTGAACACACAAGGAATTTGTCTCCAGTATAGATGCTCTATATCTACATGCATACAATAAACAAACTGTGATTGCAATCATAAGATACATTCGTAATCATAAAGTACATTCATCTTGTCATGTACGTATAAGCCTAATCGTAAAGTACATTTATCGTGTCTTGTACATATAAGCATAAGATACGTTCGTAATCATAAAGTACATTCATCTTGTCATGTACATATAAGCATAAGATACATTCATAATCGTAAAGTACATTCATCTTCTCAAGTACATATAAGCATAAGATACAGTCTTAATCATAAAGTACGTTCATCTTGTCATGTACATATAAGCATAAGATACATTCTTAATCATAAAGTACATTCATCTTGTCATGTGCATATAAGCTGCAATTGACAAACGGCGATCTTAATCAATACAACCACAGTCATAAGTACATTCATCATGTCATCATGTTGTTTAAGAATTTAAAAGCAGCAGCTTCTGAGGGCCACACAATCCTTAGCATATGTTTGAAGTTGGATTACAGGATTTCCATTAGATAGTAACAACATGTAAACCAACCGTATAGCTCTTGAAACAGCATCTGCTGTTATGAGTGTGTGTGCCACTTTGGACATCAAGTATTCCTATTTTTTCTCTCCCTACATAATCCGAATGAAACTTGTTAAGTAAAGAATGGTAGCTATTTTTGGAAGTGCTGCCACTGTGTTCCAAGGTTTAATTTCCCACATACACATATCCGGCACATCCTTTTCTCACTGTAATCATCTTTCCTTCAGTTTTACTCCCTCTAGTAAAAGTCTTATTTTGCTCAGCAGAATATACAGCAGAACAAACGGGGACAACATTAACATGCGAACACAGGTATGGAAAATTGCCTTAAGCGGATTCAGAATGTTGGTTATCTACAAAAATGGAAGTCTACTTTTATTGCCACGATGGATGAATGGCTGTAAAAGTTGATGGAGTTAGCAGAGATGGCAAAATTGACAGTTTTGTTTAAAGAAAAGAACACAATTTAGAAGAATCCACATTTTATAAAGGACATTAATACAATTGAACGAGTCCAGATTTATTTTACAAGAAGAGTGCGCCACTCGTCAGCCCGCAATAGAATGCCTTATGTCGCCAGAATTGAAATTCTGGACCTGGACAACTTAGAGCTACGCCGCCTAAGGTCTGATCTAAGCTTAGTACACAAAATTGTCTGCTGAAATGTTCCACCTGTCTATGACTACTTCAGTTTCAACTACAACAATACACCGGCTATAGATCCAAACTCAAAGTAAACCTCTTCAAACTCGATTAAAGAAAGTACGACTTTAGCAACTGTTCTGGGCTGCTCGGCCAGGGCCAAATCAAACAAGGTTTACAGGCAGTCCTAGATTCCAAGCCATAACAGCTCC
>JANHFO010014516.1:0-12626 GCA_032468095.1 Pareas carinatus | reverse complement strand
GGGAGGGGGGTTAGAGGGTAAGGGGAGAGGGTAAGAGCTAGGGAGGAGGGAGAAGGGAGGGGTTTAAAAAAAGCTTTTTTTCTGTTTGTTTTTTTGGTACTTCTAAAACTCTTTAATTAAAAAAAAAAGAATGGAATGAGCTTGAACTTTACCGCTTTCAGTAGAAACCTACACTTGCCTGGCATGGTCGCCCAAGCTGGATACTCTTGAAATGAAGTTGTTGGGAAGGACTGGATAGATCTCTACCCTGGACCTCTCCCGAGATCTCTCTTGAGAACGGCTCCTGTACCTGAAAGAAAAGCCTGATTTATGATCGACTTTCATATGACTATTACTGTTTGTTTGCTTGTCTTATCTTTTGAATCTCCATTTGCAATTCCTCAACTCAAGTCAAAGTGAGAGAGGGATTCTGATTTGAAGGTGGCTGTGATTTCTGGGTACATGCCTGCCATTTTAGTGAAATGTTTGCCTCTTTTTATTTCCTCTTTTCATTCTGATCAGTATTTGCTTCATCTTCCTTCCCTAGCTATTTTTATTTTATTTATGCCTTTCCTCCTTTGTGAGTATAGATATGCCAGCACTATTCCTTCCTCTGACAATATTTTCTGTTGGATTTAGGGACCCTTAGGACTTGAGAGGGATGGGATCGATGTTTTCTTTTTGGTTTAGCTTTAGTATGGCAGGGAGACAACCTATGGCCTGGCAGTTCATGGTTGAGATCAAGGTCAAGATTCATGGTAAGGTCACATTAACAAAATCTTGCAACCCTGAAAGTATTTCTCCCCTCCTGTCCTTTCACTCTCAGGTAAACTGAAACACCCGCACCCATCCTGTCAATCTTATTGTGGGAGGGGTCTGGGTTTTACATCTGTTGTCAATTCTGTGACACTTCCTCCTTCCAATTTCATTCCCACAAACCATTACATCATCTCAACATGTGTCTTCTACAGGAGGGGTCTCCAAGCTTGGCAACATTTAAAATTTGTGGACTTTCAACTCCCAGAATCCCCTCATCAGCCTGGCAGGAAAATTCTGGGAGTTGAAGTCTATAAGTCGGCAGGTTTGGAGTTCCCCATTCCAGAGGTCTCTTCTCAGTGACTGTTTTTAAAGAACAGAAACAGGTATGTAAGAGAAGGTTCACAGTATTGTAATAACGCTGAAGGGTTTGACTAATATCAGTTTAAATGGAGAAAGGGTCTCAATAAATTCTTGCATCAGGGGAAGAAAGAGGGGCAGGGTGATTCCAGCCCCCCCAAAAAACTCTGAAGCCTCCTTCATCCTTTGAGGATGGGTGCTGGTGGTGGGGGCGAAATAGACTTGAACTTCTCCGTCCTCCCATGGCATTATCATCAAGAGGAAAAATAAGCATTTGCATCAAGGAGAAATGATGTCTTAAAATATTAGGAGCTCCAGAAGATCTTGCACTGACTTTTTCATGTCTGGGATTCCTTACAGAGGCTGGTAAATAACACGAGCGCCGCATGCATCCCTCGGGGTTAACTCCCCTCACATGGCGCCCCAACCCCGGTTCGTCCTCCGCCGGGCCGAGCAGGAAGCCCTCGGCCAGGGCCACCGCCTGGGAGGAGCTCTCCGCCCCGCACTCCCTCAGCCAGCTCGCCAGCTCCGGGGGCAGCAGGGCCAGCAGCTGCTCCAGCACCACCCGGTCCAGCATCTCGCCTTTGCTGCTCCGCTCGGGCCGCAGCCACCCTCGGCACAGCCGGTGCAGGCGGCTGCAAAGCGCCCGGGGACCCTCCGCCTCCCGGGAGCGGCAGCTGCGGAAGCGCCGGCGCTCAGCCTCGGAGCTGCGGGTCCCCTCGGGGAGGCCTCTCGGGCGGCCGCTTCCCCAGCACTCCGCGCCGCTCCCCATTTGAAGGGCTGCAGGGGCTGGTGCTGCTCCCGCCCCCGGGGCCTCCATGCCGTCTCCTGCTTCAGTGGAGCCCAAGCGGGCGAAACCCCGCCCCTCCGAGGCTGCCCTCAGTCACGGCAGACCCTCCACCACCGAATCCCCTCAGCCCTTTCCCGGTTTCGGAGGGCGGGAGAAGGGTGTGTGTCTCCGCTTCCTCGGGGATTCTGAGGCTGAGAAGAGCAGCCGCAAACCGCTTCTGCCCTCCCAGACACTGGATCAGAGATAGCTTCATCCTAGAGGGGCAAAACCCCATTAGACTCCCTAGTTTACCGCTCTTCCCAAGAACGTCTCTGCTGCACCTTCCGCCTTTCCTGGCCTCTGCTCGGCTTCGAGGGCTGGCAAAGGTTCTCTGCGCATGCACTGTTGCATGGTGAGGTTTAAAGGGCTCCCGGGTTTAGTTGCCACGGAAATATTTCGTCAGAAGTGGGAGAGGATGTGAATGTAGAGACCGGGTAGAAGGCCGGGAATGATGGAAATTGAGTGGGGCTCAGTGAAAAAGGGTCTTTGGAGGAAATCTGGTTTGAGTGCAGCTTCTGGAAACCCGGGATTTTTTTCTCCCGCAATCCTTTTGGAAATGTGGATGCGTTCCGGACACCGCTGGAAGGGACTGGGGGGAAGAGACTTGAGGAAGGGCGCTTCAAATGGAGACCCAATGGCCGGCATCCAGCCAGTATATTTATCTATTATGAAATAAATATACAAGCTATAAATGATTGGGGGATTCCTTCTGGCCAGCGTATTTGTCCTCTCTGTTGTTTATATTCCTGTGGAGACCTTCAGTGAAGGAATCCTCCTTTTTCTACAGAGTACAATCTGCTCGATATCTTTTTAGTTGCTATTTCTGTTCTGTAGAAGTCTTGACTGTTTATTTATCTTTTCTGCTTGATCTTTTCCGGCTGATTGATTCTTAAAGAGTTGATCTGGTTTCAAGGGGCTGTACTACCTAAAAAAAATCAAGAAATTGACCTGAAGTGGGTTTGTCTCTCTTAAGTGGACTCAAATATGGGGTGCCATATCGCTGGCCATGGCAACTGAGTCAAATAGTGAAAACAGAATACACAGAATGAGACAGTAGGAGAATTACAGGTCATAAGAGTTTATTAATAAGGTTCCAAGAGTATGGTTTCTTCTCCAAAATGTGTTGTGAAGCTCAAGTGAAGAATAAGTACCTTGGCAATTGCTCAAAAAGAGTTGGTCTTTCTGGGATTGATTTCACTCCTTCAGCTTCTCCACATCAGAAGATAACAAAAGGGAATTGACAAGATTTCTTTAGCTAAAGAAGCAAGGGAAGAAAAACGAGCCCTATTTTGTGGAAATCAACATCTGCTGATTGAAATCCTTTCTAAATTTGGTAAATTTAGACAATTTCAGATACATGCTCAGCATTGTAAGATGAGATGGAAAGACCTGTACATGGATTAGAGAACAATCCAAAATATATGATCCCATCAACAGTAGAAGAATTGAAATGGAAATGGGCTGGTCACATAGCAAGAGAACTGATGGCAGGTGGACTAAGGCAGTCAGAATGTATTCCACTTGACAAAAAGCATCCATAAAAGAGACCTACAAGATGGATCAACAACATCAAGTACAGTAAAACCTTAGATTGCGAATATAATTGATTCCAGAACCATGCTTGTAATCTAAAGCACTCATATATTAGAGTGAATTTCCCCATAAGAAATAATGGAAACTCAGATGATTCATTCCACAACCCTCCTCGCTCTCCCTTCCACTCTCTGCTTTCCTTCCCCTTCCTTCCCCTCCATCCCACAATTTATGCTAGTCAGCTGGGGCTCTGGGAACTTCTCCCTGTGCCAAACAGCTGATTTGGAACTTTAGAAACAAAATAACCTCTAAAATAAGCTCCTAAAACAAGAAAACCCCAACCGCAATAGAGAGCAAGTGAACTGCACTCTACACGCTGAAGTACTAAGAAACACATTTTTTTCTTCATTCTAAGCCAGCAAAGAAAGGGCACATCTCCAAAGCTACAATGTTGCAAAGGGCTCATTAACATAAAGTAGAGCTGATTCATTTTGAAGCAAATGTTGCCAATAATCCAAAATTAAACAGATTGAGCCAGAAACAAAACAAAAACCTAAAGAAAATTAACATCTGCATTCCCCCACCCATTCTTTCGAGCAGCAGGCTCAGATCTTTTCCATTCTACCACCAGCGATCTCCTGTAATCTGGCCTCCTGTAATCTGGCTCGGGAAGAAAATCCTGACACTTAAAGCAATCTGATTTAGCTGTTGGTGCTCAGCTGGGAGCCAGGGCTTTCCTCTGCCACCAAACAGCTGATTGACTGTTCCCATTGCAGCTCAGCTGGGCTCCTGGGCTTCCCTCTGCCAACTGCTAATTGGACACCCTCAGCTGAGTTCTACTCCACTCGTTAATGCAAGACAGTGCTCATTTATCAAGTTAAAATTTATGTAAAATGTTTGCTCCTCTTGCAAAACACTTGCAGACCAGGTTACTCTCAATCCAAGGTTTTACTGTATTGTGGACCAAACTTGCAAAGGAAAGTTTAAGACCATATTGGTTGGAAACATGCAGAAGAGACCTTCATTCTGAATAGACAATGGCTAAAACGATGATGATGCAATTTCTGTTTTATATATAGGAATAATTGAGTCCATACTTTGCACCTCTATAATGGTCTGGTTTGGCACTGCAACCAAGCAAGACAGACATAGACTTCAACGGATAATTAGGACTGCAGAAAAAATAATTGCTACAAACCTTCCATTCATTGAATACCTGTAAACTGTATGAGCCAGGAAGAGGACTGAGAAAATAACTACAGATCCCTCACATCCTAGATATCTGTTTCAATTTCTCTCTGGACGTCACTATAGGGCACTGCAAGCAAAAACAGCTAGACACAAGGAGTTTTCCCCGCCAGGCCATCACTCTGCTAAACAACTAACTTCCACAACATTGTTATACTACCTACTAGGGCTAAACAACTAACTTCCACAACATGAGCTGTATAACTATTATCCTTCTCATTCTTCCTATTACCTATTCTCTTATTTGTATGACTATTAACTTGTTGCTTGTATCCTACAATCTATAGTAGTTGTGTTTAGTATTCTAGTATGACTTGCAGATTGCTTATTTAGAATACTATGACTGTTCTATGCCTATCACAAGAATGTATCTTATGATGTTTTATGACATGATGCCGTGATGAATGTACTTTATGATCATAATTTATCACTTGTAGCTATTGTGTGCATTGACAGCATATGCACCGGAGACAAATTCCTTGTGTGTCCACCCTTGGCCAATAAAGAATTCTATTTTATTTTCAGTAAATTAAGAGGTAAGCCATCAGTCCTCCGGTTGGGCCAACAGGGAAGAAACTGAAGGGGTTAATTCCTATTTTGCATCCCTCTTTTCACATCATTGGGAGAAGAAAAATGCAGGTTAAAATAGGCAACAGAAGACCTGGCTGCTCTGAATGAATTCCAGTATTTGCAACCAGAAAGGTTATTCTAAAGTTCCTTCCATGGATTTATATGGTTTCTTCTGTGTGCATTCTTTTATGAGAATTATTGGTATCCTTTCCAAGTACAGCTTTATCCACACTCCCTGTATTTACATGATTTCTCCCCTCTGTAGATCCTCTAATGGTGAATCAGATAAGTTTCTACTAGAGGCCTTGCCACTTTGTTCATTTAGGTTTCCTCCCTGTGTGGATCCTTTAATGATGGAATTTCCCTATGTAGATACTTTCATGAGTAAATGTCTTGTGATTGTTAAAGCTTCTTCCACACTACATGCATTTATATGATTCCTTCTCTATGTGGATCATTCTATGGGAATTAAGTGCCCATATTTGAGCAAAGCTTCTTCCACATTCTGTGCATTTATATGGTCTCTCCCCTGTATGGATTCTTTCATGATTAATAAAAGCACTTTTCTGGCTGAATAGCTTTCCACACTCCATGCACTTGTATGGTCTCTCCCCAGTGTGGATTTTTACATGACGAATAAGATCTCTATTCCAGTTAAAGCTTTTTCCACATTCCAAGCATTTATATGGTCTCTCCACTGAGTGGATCCTTTTGTGAGAATAAAGATGTCCTGTCCGAGCAAAGCTCTTTCCACACTCTGTGCATTTATATGGTTTATCCCCTGTGTGAATTGTTTCATGACCAGTAAGACATCCTTTCCGAGCAAAACTCTTTCCACACGTCAAGCATTTATATGGTCTCTCTCCTGTGTGGATCCTTTTATGAGAATTAAGATGTGCTGTTTGAGCAAAGCTTTTCCCACACTCCATGCACTTGTATGGCTTCTCCCCAGTGTGGATCCTTTCGTGATGTATTAGACCTCTGCTCCAATTAAAGCTTTTTCCACATTCTAAGCATTTATACGGTCTCTCTCCTGTATGCGTTCTTTTATGAGTGTTAAGTTGTACGGTTTGAGCAAAGCTTTTTCCACACTCTGTGCATTTATATGGTTTCTCTCCTGTGTGGATCCTTTCATGACCTGTAAGACACCCTTTCTGAGCAAAACTCTTTCCACATTCCAAGCATTTATATGGTCTCTCCCCAGTGTGGATCCTTTCATGACGAATAAGATCTTTGCTCCAATTAAAGGATTTTCCACACTCCAAGCATTTATATGGTCTTTCTCCAGTGTGCATCCTTTGGTGGAAAGTAAGGCGCCACTTCTCAATAAATTTCTTTCCACACTCCATGCATTTATACAATCTCTCTCCTGTGTGGATCTTTTTATGTGAATTAAGTTTCCCTTTCTGAGTGAAGCTCTTTCCACATTCCAAGCATTTATACAATTTGTCGACTGTGTGGATCCTTTGATGATGAGTAAGATTACTGTTCTCAAAAAAGCTCTTTCCACATTCCAGGTTTTTATATTGACTGTCCTCTGTTTGGATCTTTTTAGGAGATATCTCTGTTTTCTGACAAAAGCTTTTTTCACACTCTGGACATTTATATAGCCTCTCACCTGTGTGGATCCTCTGATAGCAATTAAGATTACTTTTGCTACTGAAACTCTTTCCACATTTCATACATACTTCCATCTTTTTGCTTAGACTGAAATCCCTCTCATATTTTACAACCATATGTGGTTTGTGTTTCCTAGCCAGTATGCTAGCTGAAGAAAAAGAGAAGGAATGGCTCTTCGTAGATACTGCTCTTTGCAGAGTAAATAATCTTGGCTGCTTGTCATTCTCATTTTCCAGCTCATCACCATCACCTGCTAAAAAACACAGAAATTCTCATTAGAATTTATAGTGATGGAGAAGGGGGGTCTCCCCAGTGAAAAATATGCTCAACTGAAAAACTGGTTTCCCACCAGCCGTGTGTCAAACTATGAGATGTTGGGGACAAGTTGTTATCCAGGTGACTCTAATGGTATGCAAGGGATTTTTCAGCCCTGAACCAGATTTAGGTTTTACTGTTGATTGGTCAATCTGTCCAGGCATTTCCATGGAGAGTCTAAGGCCTTTCCCAAACCCATGGTGAGCATTTCTGCCAAGGCCTTAGTTGTGTTCTAGAAGAGTGGCTGTGATAGCAGCCTTGGATAAAATTGTCCATGAACTGATTCAGCTATTTTGTGATCCAGAGAACCCTGGTGGTTAAAGCAAAAAAAGGGGACATGTGGCAGTGGCTCCCCCACAGGATATTAGCTACACGCTAAACATTCTGACTCTGATTTTCCTGAGATTAGGAAAGATTTAATATGTGGTGGCCAGGTAGTGTTCTGACCACCTTATGCAATTTAGTGCAGGTATCTTTCCTATTTACCTCCCACTTAAAACATCTTTCCCAATGAATAGAACCCTAAGCAAAGAGGATGCTTACCCAGGGCGGCCATATTCCTAGAAACCTCCAACATGACTTCTCTGCACAAGGCCTTTTGGCCAGAATCCAGCAATGCCCACTCCTCTTCTGTGAAGTCCACAGCCACCTCCTCAAAGGGAAGAGAGTTCTAGAAAGAGAAACAACATCTTCATTAGTTGGTAATCCTCTTATATTTTCTTTCTTAATTACAAAAGAAAAAAACATAGCTTTGCAAGAGATCAAATGGGACATTTGATCAAATAGGACACTACTGTTGTAAACATGGCTTAGATGCATCCAAGATGTAGAATGGCACTCCTTGGGGACACCCTTCCCTTGGCCTTGAATAACTCACCAAGGAGGTTTTGGTCAGAGGAATCCCCTGGCCTTATCTCCCTGGCCTGGTAAAATACAAATTTCTTAGAAAATAGGACATACCTATTAGGAATTTTTTACCTGGTCTATTTCAAAATTTTGTAAATGATACTGAAAATATCAAGTCACTTGACCAACAGTCTTAACATTAAAAATTGTTAGCTTTGGCTTGGGGTTTTTATATGATATTTAACTGTCCTGTAATTTATTTTTAAGTGGATATATTGGCCTATTTCTGAAGCCGTTTTTGTATAATTGGTATTGTTTCGCTTCATGGCTTAAATTTTTTAAATGCTTTTTCAAAGTCTTTTGAAAAATATTTTTTTAAAATTAACTCTTCCAACATATAAATTACATTTCCAAACACAAGACTCTGAATGGTCCTTCATTTACATTCCCAGAACAATCTTAAAGGTTGAATAAGTAAGACTCACTGGATCATTCTATGGGGACAGCAGGTTCAAATACACACAGACTCAGCATTCGGTTGTCAAAGAAGCTCATGAACAGAAGGAGTTTAAACTTCTCACAAGAAACCTACATTTATCTGGCAAGGTGTCCCCAGTTGGATCCTCCTGCAAAGAAACTCTTCAGAGGGACTGGATGCATCTCCTGTTCCCTGGACCTCTGCTGAGATCTCCTTCATGAATGGCTTCTGCAACTGAAAGAAAAGCCTGATTTATGATCCACTTTCAAGTGACTTTAATCATTAGTTTGCTTGTCTTACCTTTTCCCTCTCCACTTGTACTTTTCCAACCCAAGTCAAAATGAGAGAACTTGAGAATGCCTGCTTGGTGAGTTGCTGTCATTTCTTGATAAACAACTGCCACTTTTATGAAATACTTCATTGCTTCTTTTTTATTTTCTACTGCTTTATCTCCGTCCTTTTACTTGAGGGTTGTGGACTTTCCTTTTTTGTGACTGTATTTATGCCTAATCTTTCATCCTCTTTTTCCTTTAGATTTGGGGTCCTTTATCTTTTGAGAGGGACAGAATCATTCTCCTCTTCCTTTTTGAGTGGTTTCTCCGTGTCTCTTGCAGTGAGGAGACCAACAACCTGGCAGTTCAGGGGGAAATCTTGGAATAAATACTGAGATGCCATTGTGATTGTCATTAAAAGGCAGTTTGGATACTTGTCAAATTCTGTCAGGTTTAATTTGCAATGAGAAATGTTTTAAGACAATTTTGAAAATATGTAAAACAACACCTGAACTAGGGAGAATCTCTGTGCAACCTTTCAGCGGATTTGCCCAATAAACCACTTTAGCAAAATGCTTCTGAAGGATATCCAATTTTAATGAATTATATACTCTCCATATGAAAGCACAGGGGCACGCAGAGTGCAATAATATCCTAAGATGGACTAAAGAATGACATGCCACAAATTGGGATGAAACTAGAATTAGTAACAGTAATGAAAATCATGACAGAAACTTCCATAACCCAAAATTGCCCCCAGACCATTCCATAAACTGCTTTTTACAATAATATTCTGCGACATGATTGATAAAAACGGACAAGTTATAATTCATCATTTTTATGTAATAAATTGCAAAACATAGGGGAATTACAACATCAAACTGCATATGTGCATAAAATATAAAGGTGTGTTAATTTGCTGCTTTCCCTCATTATTGTGGTAGTATAGGGCCAGGAATCCAGGAAAGGGTTAAACATTCAGCATTATACAGTGCCCAGTCCGAGGTCAAAATACTAGAGTGTAGAAAATGAAGCCAGTCGAAAACCAGAGTGCCAGAATACAGGAACCAAAAACCAGTCCAGAGTCAGGATGCCAGAATACAGAAACCGAAGTCAAACAATGTCAGGAAGAATCAGAGTCCAGCCAACATCAGGAGCATAAGAAATACAAAGCAGCAGCCAAGATCAAGCAGTTGCTGAAGCTATTAAGTGTTTGAAAACCAATGATTATCTAAGCTTCCATGGAGGGTGGGGGCCATCTGCCACTCCCTCCGTGACGCCCAATAGGTTGGCCCCGTGCAGGGGGCCGAGGCACAACATATCCAGACTGGAAAACTTTGTTTAGAATCCAGGAAATACAAGACGTGTTAAGTAATAATCAGACAATCTTTCATCTTTAATTAGTCCAGAAAATCATGTAGGCTTGGAATTTGGATATCTAATTAGTTATGTGAGACTAAGCAATGTAAAAATGGGTAACTATATTCACACTGTGATTTGTTAGTGCATTTTAATGTACACGACTGCTTTATTCTGTGTCTTGAGTTCATTAAAGCCAAAAAGCTTGAGGGGGGGGGAGAAAGGTTTTCAATGTTTTTGCCTCCTAACATCAAAAATAGATTTTGAAATATGCAAGTTAAGTACTATTTGATTTGCCTAAATGCTATTTTCATCTTTTATTTCATAATCTTTTATAATGTTCTATTCATTCTTTGTACAGAAATTCTTGCCTTATGCCATTTGAGCCCAAAAGTTTTGTAGCTGACAGTTGTTAAGTAAATTTTGTCCCAATTTACGATATTTCTTGCCACAGTTAAGTGAATCACTGCAGTTGTTAAGTTAGTAAGATGAATCTGGCCTCCCCATTGATTTTGCTTCTCAGGTGGTCACAAAAAGTGATCACATAACCCAGGGATACTGCAACCATCATAAATGTGGGACAGTTGTCAAGCATCTGGGACAGTTTCCAAGCAATTTTGATCATGTGATTTGGGATGCTACAATAATCGTAAGTGTAAAAAATGTTCGTAAGTTACTATTTTCAGTGCTGTGGACTCCCTGTACTAATTTGCACATGTGTGAAATCCTTGTGCTTTCGTTTTCATGTTTCTTGCCAAGAATATTATCTAGATGAAATATAACTTGCCAACATCCAGTTTAGTTAACAGGTCATGCTCATGAGAAAGACAGTTCAAAGCTAATGGCACTAATGAGAAAGGGAGCTCACTTGTCTTAGGTTTAAAGCTAATGTTACTAACAAAGAATTCTAGAAGGACAAGAAAACTGGGATGTTCCAACTGAGATATGGACACATGTTTTTGCGGGTGAGTGGGTTTTGGGGGAAGAGCTATTGTTGGATACAGAAGCACTCTTGGATTTAGGATTGCAGTCTGAATCCCTGGTGTGGGAATCCTGACTGGAGGAACCATTTCTCAGCCTGTTGAGGTGATCCAGACAAGAAGCACAACAATGAATATTTATTGTAAAGCCACGTTCATAGAACATTGCCATTCTGAAAGTATTTTTCCCACCTTCTCCTTTTACTTGCAGCAAAACTAGGGTGGGTTGTTATGGATTTTTTTCCCACCCCTCCACCTCCGTCACCATGTGAGAATTGAGATTATCTTTTACATTGTTACCATCACTCCAGCAGGTGTCTGGGTGTTTTTTCCAGATTATGTAAAAAGAAAGAGGCGTAGAAGGGCATGTCAGTCGCTCACCTGTCGCCCCTTTCCCGGCTCGTCCTCCGCCGGGCCGAGCAGGAAGCCCTCGGCCAGGGCCACCGCCTGGGAGGAGCTCTCCGCCCCGCACTCCCTCAGCCAGCTCGCCAGCTCCGGGGGCAGCAGGGCCAGCAGCTGCTCCAGCACCACCCGGTCCAGCATCTCGCCTTTGCTGCTCCGCTCGGGCCGCAGCCACCCTCGGCACAGCCGGTGCAGGCGGCTGCAAAGCGCCCGGGGACCCTCCGCCTCCCGGGAGCGGCAGCTGCGGAAGCGCCGGCGCTCAGCCTCGGAGCTGCGGGGCCCCTCGGGGAGGCCTCTCGGGCGGCCGCTCCCCATCAGAACGGCAGCAGGGGCTGGTGCTGCTCCCGCCCCCGGAAACCCCGGGGCCTCCATTACGTCTTCTGCTTCAGGGGAAACTCCCCTCCCAAGGCCGCCCTCAACCACGGCAGACCCTCCCTCCCCTTTCCCGGTTTCGGGGGGGGGGAGGAAGCGGGGACACCGCTTCCTCAGAAGAACAGCTACCCGTCGTTCCCGCCAAAACTTCCCCGGCCGTCTCCCAGAGGTTGGGTCACAAAGTGCTCTTTCCTAGAGAGGGAAACGCCGCTCACGAGCCTCGTTTCGTCCCTTTGATGAGAGCGCTGTCCCGAGACAGCGCGAGCCAAAGCCTCGCCTCTCCTCTATGCCGCAGTACGTTCGAGAACCTTTTGCGCATGCTCCGTTCCGTTGTGACGTCGAAGCCCGACCGAACGCCTGCCTTGGCGGAGTAGTTTTCAGGAGGGGGTGAGGAGGAGGAGGAGGACGAGGAGCTTGGGCGTGACGGGCAGGACTGTGCTGGACTATCAAGAAGGCGACCTTGGGGTGAAAACTGATTAAATTGTTGCTGCGGTGGCCTTGGACGCGTACAAGGAGGAGGGGAGACTTAATAGAGCTCTTGAAATGAGAGATGGGCAGAGGAACTTTAGGACAAAAACCTAGCCTGTAAATAGATTATGAGTAGAGTAGAGTAGAATTTATTTGCCAAGGGTGTACATGCTCAATACTTACATACAGGCTACAATTGACAAACTGTGGTTACAATCATAAGGCTATAATTGACAAAC
>JANHFO010014491.1:0-12629 GCA_032468095.1 Pareas carinatus | reverse complement strand
CCCAAATTCATCCTACTCCCTCCCCATCGTTTAGCTATCATATTTTGTATTTTTATAGTTTTGGGGCATTCTAGTTATATAGTTTTATTTATTGTAAGCCACCCAGAGTTACCCTATGTTAAGACAGGGTGGCTAATAAATGTGATAAAGAACTAAAACAAGTAAGTCTCACCTGAATGCGCTCCATGCACTCCTCTGGGCTCCTGGCTGAAACACACTGGACTTCCGGCTTCAGGTTCCGGCTCTTGAAGGCGGTGGCCATCTGGCTGCACTTCCAGACTTCCTCGGTCGACAAGACGCACCAGCGCAGGGACTCCGGCACCCCTGCATCGGAGGAGGAAGAGCCCCGCCGGGGCTCCCCCAGAGCTTCTTCTCATGCCGAGACAACCGGCCCCACCCGCTTTCCCAGCCAGTGGACACAACCCTGGGCTCTATCCCTGGACTAGTCTGGCCTAGCATTTTATTTGTTTATTTATTCGATTTAGATAGCTACCCATCTCACATTTGTGACTCAGGATAGCTGCCAATTGATTCATAAGCAGGACCAAAAAAAACACAGTTGTACAAACAAAGCAAATGTTAAAAGCAATTGAACAGTTAAGGCCCTATTGGACAGTCGCTAGAATCCAACGGTAACCAGGAAAACCAGGTCCCGATCTTGGCCGATCCAGGAGAGGTTTTGTCCTCCGAGCGTTCGGACTCGTGCTGGAGCCCACCCCCGGGGAAATTTCTCTCCAGCAGAGTCTGGAGGCTGTTTTGTGTGTGTGTGTGGTGTTTACGGTGCCTGTGGTGGGTGGCTTTTCAGATGTCGACTAGGGTGTGTTGATGGCTGGCTGCTAAGTCGTTATGACGTGTCTGAAAGCTCGGAAGACAAAACCTCCTCTTCTGGTCCCAGCGACCGACCCAGAGGGCATCCTGCAACACCCTCCTGGGTGGCCCGCATTCGCCTTCCTTCACCAAGAGAGCCAGGCCCTCGGTTCTCTCCCTGGCAGGCAGCGAGACCCTTGGCAAGGTCCTCAATCGGAAATCCCCCAGGTATGCTGAGCGATGTCAGAACAGACCCGGGGCATCCAGAAAAGAGAAGATGGGAGACTTCCCAAGAATACTCTCTTAGCGAATAAGGGAAAACATCTCCCTTTCGGGACCTTGATGGCCTCCCTCCAGAAGTTGTGGGAGCTCCGTTGCTGGAGGTTTTCAAGAAGAGACTGGACACCCACTTGTCCAGAATGGTATAGGTTCTCCTGCTTGAGCAACGGGTTAGACTAGAAGACCTCCGAGGTCCCTCCCGACCCCGTTGTCCTGTATCCTGTACGGTGGTTCCATTTCCTGTCACCCCACAGGCCGCCCGCATCGCCAATCCACACTGCCTCTTCCTCCTCCACCAGGCGCCTGCCAGACCTACCTTCAGGATCGCAATCCAAGCCCCGCATGGCCTGCAGGTATTCGTCCCCCAGCCAGGCCTGGTAGGTCTGCCCCGTGATGGGAACCAGCTCTACCGTTGAGTCCTTAAAGAGGAGGTTCCTCCCCCCGTAGGCGGCCGAGTCAAACATCTGGAAGCTGGAGTTCCCCCCGCTAAACCTTTGCTGTAAGGAGAGAGAAAATCCCGTCGGCCTGGGGAGACCCTCCAGAATCTGCTTCAGCTGAGTGGGAGAGGGCCTGGCCGAATGCCAGGTAAAATCCGAAGGCCTTACCTCCGGCTGCTGCCCTTCCTCCCTCCCTCCCTCCTCTGAGAGCGGCCCTCCCTGGCTTCCCTTCCTCAGGGCTGCAGCAGGGGGGAGGAGGAGGAGGAGGAGGCAGCTCTCCCCCTCTGGGACCGAGGAAGCCGAAGGTGGGGGGGGAAGCCAGGGAGGAGGTTGCAGGGATGCCACTGCGGCCATCACCATCTGGATCTGGGCCACGCATGGCCTAACAGACACGCCGTGGGCCACCTTGGACCAGACAGACGGAAGGGAATCCTCCAGAGGTGTCGCCGTGAACTCTTGGAGGAGAAGTGGGAGAGGAACCCTGCGCAGGAAGCCCCAGGCAGACGGCCCTCTTGTTTGTTTTCGTTTCCTTATCCAGCGCGGAAGCTGCCCGTCTCCCTCGCAGAGGGGGCTGCATGACTGGAGGGGGGGCACCCTGCAGCCTGCCAGCTCTGATACCTATCCCGTGGCTGAATTTCTAGCGCCACAAGGCTCCCTGACCTGCAGTTCGTTATTTATTCCCAAGCCTTCCAAAATAAACTCTCGCGGCTTCACCTTATGCACAAGAACAGCAGGTCGTCAAACGCTGTATGAATCAGGGCACCCATAGATCTTTGCCTGTCCACCCAATGTCCAGCTTCCTCGATCATGAATGGCATCTGGAGAGGAAGCTGCTGGGGGAGGGGCGCGCCCTGCGTCTTGGCAGCATGCATTCTGCCCCCTCCACTCCTGGCTGGAACAGGGTGGGCAGACGGGGGGGGGGGAGCCAGGAGCCGAGCAGCTTCAGCTGCACTCTAAGCGAAGCCAGGCTGGACTGCACAAAAGAGGCTCTGGCCTCTGTGCGTGGCCAGCAAGAGCGTCAGGGCCACTAAGGGCCACCCTGTCTGGAGCCCCCGCAGAGACCTTAAATCAGAGGGCAGGCGGGGCAGGATGCCTCCCTCCCTCCAGGAAAGAGCACAGCTGGCCCTCCCATGGAGCCCTTGCGGGGGGGGGGGGCCCCCAAACCCTCCAAAATGTCCTTGGGATTTTCCAGTCAAGAATGCGACAGCTCCACAGTGGATCAAAGGAGGCCAAAAATCCCTCTCGTCTTTAAAACCCCACCCGGGAGCCTGCCTGATTGTGGCCCTGTGTGCCCCTAGTGGATCCTGCCCACTTTGCGTCTCCCCTCTGACAGCCCTGAATTGCAGCTGCCTTGGCATGAGGCCCCTGCCCATCCTGCGGGTTTCTGGCAGCTGTGGCAGAGGAGCCGCTTCAGTGCGAAGGCCGGGTTGACTTGGAGGAGAAAACCCCACCAGACAGACGCGCCTGTGGCCCCGATCCCTCCAGGCTGGAGGACTCGCAAGCAGCCACCTGCCAAGAGGAGAGGCCCTCTGCAGAGCCTGGGAAAACTCACCTGCCCTTGGTGCAGCACTTCAAAGATGAGGTTGCCTTCCACGTCCGGCCGGGTGACCACGGCATGAGCAGGAACCCGCGCCAGGTGACAGGTGCGCCACTCCCTGACCTCCGCCCGACTCCCGTCCTGGCAGAGCAGCTGAAAGTCCTCCACGGCCCAGGAAGGCTGGGCTGAGCCTGAAAGGGGAGAGAGCGTCCCAGGCTGAAGGGCCGGCCTCGCCCACCTGCCCCCAGGTAGAGCCAGGGTCGCGCTCCAGGCCGGCCATTTTGGACGGGCGGCTGAGGGCAGAATCTGGGCAGAGAGGGGCCATCCCAAGCAGGCCCAGTGCATTGATCAGGTTTATTCTCAACGGAAGGTGAAACAGTAAGGAAAGGGAAAAGGTACCATTTAAAAATAGCTGCTCCTTTTTTTAATTTCTAGGAAGCATCTGCTTACTGACAAAAGAGCTGAAACTTTGCATTTCAATTGAGTCTCACAGATTACTCGGTGAACCCAGGTTCCCGAGGCATTGTCCCTGTGCTCCTGTCCTGTAACGTGCCATGCTACCTACCCAGGGCTGTCCAGGGGGAGCTGCATCCCTCCTGATCCCTGGAGTCCAAGCGTGCGCCCACATAACTCCACCTCTGGCTGGGGGACAACATTCTGGGAAAGCAGGTCGCCCTTGTGCCGCCGCCCCCCCCCAACTGGGAGCATGAGAGGGCGACCTCGGCCAGGAGGGAGACGTGCTCCACCTGAGTCCCTCTTGCCCCCTGTGGGCTCCTGACCACTACCCCCTCCGGAGGACGCGGCGATGGGGGTGGGGGCTGGCCAGCCTTTTCTTGGCAGGGACGGGATGGTGGAGTGCCGAGGTTTCCCCTTAGGGCAGCCTGATAGGGGAACTTGGCCAAAAGCAAATCTTGGACTTTGGAAAAGCAGAATTTTATAAACTCGGAGTGCTGGTGCACAAAATTTCACAACGTGAGGCTTCCCCGCGAAGGAGATGCTGGAAGCGCAACGGGAAGACCGCGAGCGAGGGACGGTGAATGGCGGAGAAGAAGGCGGGCAGGGTGCCTTTCGCCCGGGAGGCAGGAAAGCAAAGCCGGGACAGCTACGGGGAGGGAAGGAAGGAAGGAAAAGCCGGGCCCAGGCGGGCTAGGCCGATGACGTCAGGGACACGAACGCTGGGACCCGGCCGCGGGAGGCGCTTCCAAGGACAGCAACGAAAGGAGTGGCCATTGCAGAACTACATGCCAAAGGAGAAGAATGGGAGTTTGGGGAAGAGGGCAAAACGCCAATGGTTGGGTCAAGAAAAACGGAGCTGCCCAGTTCAGTATTTCTGGACTAAAGGAGAGGGATGGGGAAGAGCAGGAGGGGAGGGCAGGACTGGCATCAGGGAACGGCTCCCCCCTGCATGGAGTGGCTTACCATCCGTGGCTTCGAGAACCGTGGTGTGCTTGACGAAGGCGACCTCTCCGGGCCCAACCGCCAGGCACCTATGGGCAACACCCGCAGTCATTGGCCAAGGGGCCCCTGCCGTTCCCTCCCACCCGAGGGACTCCCAGGGGGCCTCTTGATCTGAGGCTGGGCTCCGCAGCAGCGCGCCACCCCCACCCCACGCTACGGGGCTCATTGCGGCTTTTCCAGGAAAAGGAGCCTCCCCCACCCCCCCAAATACCTGAAGGCGCCCAGGTAGTCGTAGTATTCCTCCTTGGGGCTCAGCTCACACTTGCCCAGCCCAGCAGAGTCGCCTTTGCAGAGTTTGCAGAGGGACGCGGGGGCCGTTGCCCCGGGGACACAGCTGGCGCTGAAGTAGTCACCCACGGCTGAAAGGGGGTGGGAGGAGGATCTCCAGTTGCAGCCTATTCCTTCTCCTCCTACTACTCCTCTCCCCTGTCTCCCTACCCACTCCAGGGAAAAGGGCCACGGGGGAGGAAACCCCTTTGCGGGCCAGGCAGGCCTCACCTCCGCTGACGTCGCAGCCCATCATGGGCATCCGGCCGCTGTTCAGGAGGATGCCCACCGGGATGTTCCAGCCGGCTGTCCTGTTGATCCCCGTGTGGCAGGTCCTGGCCCCTCGCAGCCGGTCAATGGTCAGGTTGGAGCTGGCCCTCACCACAGCCACCGCATAGTAGGAGGTGCCCACATCTAGAGGGGCAAATAAGGTGCCATGAGCCCGACTTCTCCCTGATGCCTTCACAAGGAAGCGGGCCGGGTGAAAAGGCAGCAGCGGCGTTCTGTCCGCAGCCACAGGGAGATGGACCACCTAGTCCTCCTTCCTTCCTTCCTTCCTTCCTTCCTTCCTTCCTTCCTTCCTTCCTTCCTTCCTTCCTTCCTTCCCTCTCTCTCTCTCTCTCTGTCTCTCTGTGTCTCTGTCTCTGTCTCTGTCTCTCCCTCTCCCTCTCCCTCTCCCTCTCTCTCTCTCTCTCTCTTTCGTGAAGAAGGGAGAAATCTGCAGAGGAGCGGCTGATGCCACAGTGACCCCAAGCAGTGTAAAATCCAAACAGCTGCATCAAATTTCATTGTGCAATCAAGCAAACAGGCCAAAGGCGAACAAGAGGCCAATGGGGCATATCTGAAGCGCTTTGCAGGCAATGAAAAAAGACACAGGTGGATTGGCGCTTTGCACCCTGCTGCCGCCGCCGCCACCTTCCTGCCGAGCGCTTTGCCCTCGACCGGTGCAGTGTGCTGGGAAGACCGGTTTCCTCTGCTGGGGTAGCCTGCAGAAGTGCCTTTTCTTTCACCTCCGGTTCCTCAAGCACAAAATAGGATCATCAGCAATGAAATCCACGGCAGGCAGAAAACAAAGAAGTGGTCAGTGGCCTTGTGGTCTCTTCTCTGGTCCAAAGGAGGAGCCTCCTGACCGCTATTTAGTGGGCAGCTATGGGGCCCTGCCTGGCAATGGGCGGCTGCTGCCCCTCGCCCACTTACCTGGGCCGTAGGCTTCGGCCACGACTGGTTTCAGACCGAACTCCTTCCCAGCCTGGTAAAGGATGCCCCCGTCCACGGTGGCCGCGTCGGCCAGATTCCGCTGCATGCAAAAGGAGAACTTCCTGGTAAGCCTGCAGGCCGCCTCAGTGGCCCCAAGGGGCCCTCTTGGGACGCAGCTGGAGGAGAGCAGCCTAGGGTGGCCTGGCCGGAGCACACCCCCTCCCCCCTGCATATCGCTTTGATGGCTGGAAGACTTCCAGGAGGCTCCCTCCGATGCTCTCTTGGGGTTGAAAAAAAGAGCCTGGAAGAGGCTGAAGGAGCCGGCCCCTCCCACAGGCCACCCCCCCTCTATTCGCAGGAGCTGCCCCTCTGGGTGACTCCTTGACCCCGGGCACTAATCCTTTGTCCTTCATCCTGCGCTCCTGGCAAAGTTTCTCCGAACCATCTTGGAAAGCGACACGGGGAACACAAACCGGCAGTTACGGCCTCCTTATTTTGGTTTCCAACAGAGGCAAGTAATCTGTTTCCGTGGGATCCCTGGTGCTTTCTGAGTTTGGTGACTTTCTTGTAGATGTTTCATTACCTAAGTAGGTAACATCATCCGTACTAGAAGGGAGCCCGGTTTGGTCTCTGCTTATATGCAAAATGGCTTGCCCTATCCCTGCTAACGGGAGTCTTTACTTCCTTCGCCATTTCAAAAAGGCAGTCAGGGAAGCTTGAGTAGCACTTTTATAGGACCGAGCAGCGTGCAAGGTTGCAGCTCCAAGCATGGTGACAACGGGCAGATTCTAAATTAGAAGCGCCGAGGCTTTTGGAAAATGGAGAAGGGCCCTCTTCATCTGGCATCTGTGGCCTCAGGCTCCACTGGAGCCGCGTGGCTAATCAGTTCAAGTAAAGATGCAAGCGTCCACCAGGACACGAAGGCCTTCAGTGCTGCAGCCTGCTCTAGGTCCACTGGTCGTGAAACCGACCCCCCGGAAAGCTTCCTTCTTTTGAGGCGAGAGGTCGCAACCAAGAAGCCCCCCTCTCCCCCAGTGTCCAACGCAGCCTCCCCTTCCCCTGGCAGGTCCGGAAGGGTGAATCTCTCATACTTACACTGATCATGGAGGTACAATTGGTGACTGAGCCGCCCTGGACGCAGGCCAGTTCCGGGAAGAGACTCGCACTGGAGAAGGCCTTGCTCATGTCGCTGCACTTGGCCAGCTCTTGCTCGGAGGTGGCGCACCAGCGCAGCACGCTCAGCGGGGCAACTGGAAAGAGGACCAACACACACGCACAAAGGGCAGCTAGGGATCCCTGGCTGAAACCACTGGCGGCCCAGCACCGTGAGTGGTGTCTGCAGATTTGAGGGACCGTCTTCCTCCAGTTGCTTCTGCCCATCCGATCCAGTCAGGAAGGAGGGCACCCCGTCAGCCAAGCGAAGGCAGCTGGCAGGGCCCCAAGGAGGTCCTGCCTCTGGAGAACAGGACGGCACGTCCCTGCTGATCTTTCGGAAAGCCCTGAAGCCCTGGTTCTGCCCGGGGCCCCAGGAGGCCCCAGGGATCTGCTTCTCAGTTATGCGGATGATTTGGGTGGCTCCTGCTCGGCCACTGTGAAGTTTAGCCTTTGTAGGGCGCACAATTGCCCTTTCATCACCCTACCCATAACTCTGTGGGCTGGTGAGATGGATGAATAGATGACTTTTCTGCGGTTAATTAAATAGTCCTTGCAGGGAATGTGACTGAAAGGCATCCTAGCCATCCCTGCAGAGTGCGCATCAGTCCTTCCCCGTGAGTGGCCTCTTCTACTCAATTATTTGATTTGGGCACTCCCCGGGTCCAGACTGCTCACTCCGTTCAACCAGGCAGCTGCCGCCCCAGAAACCATGGAGCGAGCCTCCTGGTGAGGAGTTCAGATCCGGCTCCCCTCGCTGCGTTTATTCCAACACAGGCAAGATTTTGGGTTCGGTTCTCCGGGTTGGACTGAAGCATTCCTGACTAACAGAACCATTGGAAGAGTGTCGGAGAGCAGGCCTCGGGGAGGGGGGCACCGCCTCAGGAAACAGGAAGCCACAGATTCCCCCGGCCACGCTTGATCACCAGAGAAGGAAGAAAAGGAAAGCCGCCCAGCCCTGCGTGGCCCATTTGGCCCTGGAGCCCACCGGCTGTGGCTGCAAGAGAGGGTATCCGTCTCTTCTCCTTCTGCGGAGGCGCCGGCTCCTGCCGCTCTGCTGCTCGGGTCATCGCCCCCAAGAAAAGGCCCTGGTGGCAATCCAGGCCTCTGCCAGGGCAGGAGCGCTTTTGGCTCTTTGCACAGGCTGCCTCCTCCTCCTCCTCCTCCTCCTCCTCCTCCTCCTCCTCCTCCTCCTCCTCCTGGCTTCATGAGGCTCAACCACACCGAAAGCAGAGGAAGCCCGGTCCATGATCCAAGCAGCCCTGCCGAATGGGGTGAGAAGGCTGCCTTCATCCCGAGGCGGGCTCAGGGGCAGCCAAGCGGTTCTTATTAAAGTCGCCCCCAGTTTTGGCTTGGTCTGCATCTTTGCGTTGTCCAGAAATCAAAGGCAAGACGAAAAGTCCTGAACCTACCAGGAGATACTTTCGCGAATATCTCCCCCATCTTCTTCCAATTATAACAGTGCTTGGCAGTCACTAATAACGCACGAGCCCACAAAAACCCCATCGATAAAATGCAAGAGCAGTGAGCGCCGTTGCCAGCCAGAAGGGAAGCACGCCTCCGTGCAGGGCGAAAGTGAGCCCCTCCTGCACCCGCCATGGCCAAGGAAAAGGTCTCCCCCCCACCTACCTGCGTGGAAGCAGAGCAGGAGGGCAAGACAGCCCTCCAGGTGCCTCATGGCGTCTCCTTGCTCCTCTCTCCCTCTGCCCGGCCCTGCCCTGCCAGCCCAGGACGGAATCTGGCCCTCCTCCCAGCCCCTCCTTCTCGGGATGCCGACCTCTTGGGGCGGGGAGCGGGCTGGTGTCTGCCAAGGTCCACAAGTGTCTCCTCCAGCCTGCCCAGCAGTACCACCTGGTGGAATAACGTTTCTCGCCGAGGAGGACCAGGGCAACCAGCCAGGGACAGTGGCCAAGGCTGCTTCCTTGTGGCGGAAGCACGGAAACGACAGGAGAAAAGGGTCTTCAAGGGGGTGGCCAGACAGAAGTCAGGCCGAGGCCTCCAGGCAGCATCCGAGTAAGCCCGGGAGTCCTGTTCGGGCAGCAGCCGAGGTCATGGGGCCGCTGTTTGTTTTCATGGAATGAATCCTTTGGCCCACCCATGTTCCCGCCACCGGGAACCAGCAAATCAACCCTCCTCACCCACCCGACCCCTCAATGAAAAAGGAACAAAATGCAACAAGATACAGGTTGCCCCTGGCTTGCAACGGTTCATTTAGGGACTGTTCAAAAGATAACAGCACTGAAGAGAGCAACCTTTCTGCGCTTGGGACCCATGGCCAGGCGGTCAGCATCCTGAGCCATGCTGTGTGACTCGTGCTTGCGACGGTCAGAGTCCCACAGCCACATGATCCCCTTGAGCGACCTTCCGACAAGCAGTCACAATTCACTTCACAACCGTGGCAAGATAGGTTGCAGAATGGAACAAAATTTACTTAACCAATGTCTCGCTTAGCAAGAGAAATTCTGGGCCCTGTTGTGGCTGCACGTCGAGGGCTGCCTGCACAGCAGGAAACACCCCAGGATGGGCTAAAGGCCCTTTTCACCGAAACGGGGAAGTGGAGGCTTCCCCACTGTGTGCCAGCTGTGCCTGCTCCTCGATTGAGAGGCCCTGCTCACCGTCACTCGTGGCCTGGCCAACCCGTGTTTGGACTAGCAGGACACACTCTGCATGGGGCGGCCCTTGAATACTGCTCAGAAATTTCAGCTGATACAAAACGTGGTGGCACAAGTGCGTTTCTGGTGGAACGAGTTGCACCTCTGCTTCGTGAGCTGCACGGGTTGCCTGCACATTTCCGGTCCACTTCACGATGCCGAATGTTGACCTTCAAAAGCCTCACGTGGCACCGAACCAGTTCTCTCCCACTTCACACAGAGGGCTAGGTTGTGGGTTCTGGGCAACACCTGGCAGGCCGTTTCCACTGCAGGGCCCCCTCCCTCGTGGAGGACACTCCCGCCAGCCAGGTTGGCGCTGGCCCCATCCCATCTGGCCTTCCAAGGGTCCCCCAAGATCCCTGGATGTGTCATCAAGCCCGGTCACATGGGGAAAGGGGTATGTGTGGTAAGTTTGGGGAGGGGGTGGCGGGTCTATTACTATCAACATCTCCTCACCTACTGCTTCTTTGCCTTGGCTTTGGTTCTCTATTTTTAATGTTTTCGAATAATCCTTGTTTTAGGTGTTGATGGCTTGAAGGCCGACGTATAACACTCAAGAGTCCCTTCCTCTGTGGGATGGGCAGCTACAGGCCTTGGTCCCATAAATGCCTCGCCCTGCAATTCGGGCCCTGCCAGGCGCTCGGCTCAGCCACGCTGGCTGGAGGCGGCAGTCAAGCTAGGATCTTCCGGGCGGTCCAGGGTTGCCTGGTTTTTCGGCTAGCGTGGGCGCCAACTCATGGCAAGTGGAGCCCCCTTCTTTCTTAAAGCACAGCTTGTTAGCTCGGTAAATTGTACAAATTAGAAGATGTTTGATTATGAAAGACAAATGTTACCAAATTCAAGGATTTTATGTGTGCTAAAGTAGAGGTTTTTTTGGGGGTATTTCTGCACTTGATATTGAGTAACTATTGAATTATTTCAAACTCTGTGGGGGGAACGCAGTATGGTTAATTATTGGCTTCCATATTAAAATGCTTGCAAAGTAATGTTCTTGCAATTAAAGATTCCAATGGAAACATATACGGTAATTATCTGAATCTGACAAGTTAGTGTTCACACCTGATTCACAGCCCGATATTTAGTTGATGGAGAAAAAAGCCTTTGCTGTGGTGGTATAAATTTTTAAACCATCTTGCTGGTGAAACCTGGCTCCCCTTTCAATTCCATGGGTATGGGCCATGTATTGGAACACCTAGAACCATGGGCCCCCTCAACCATTGACTGCCTACATACCTCCAGTTTGACAGACAAACGTGCCAACAGATCCAAGGAACATGTTTGGGACTGCTGCATTCAGGACTCGTGGCACAAGCCACAATGCAGTGCCTGGAATCTATGGCACTCCCACAGATACCACCCACATCTGGTACGCGGATGACAGAACTGCAGAAAAAATAATTATGCTATAAAACTCCCCTCCATTGAAGATCTGCACACTGAACAATCCCCCCCAAAAGAGGGCGGGGAAAATAATTATGGACCCCTCACACCCTGGACACAACCTGTTCCAACGTCTCCCCTCTGGACGACGCTACAGAGCGTCGCAAACCAAAACAGCCAGACACAAGGACAGTCTCTTCCTGTCATCAACCTACCAAACAGCTGATTCACAGGACGGTGTTAGTGCGGAGGGTGTCCTTTGTGACAAGAGGAAATGGTTTTTTGTCCGCACTTTTACCACAAGACATGATGAATGTTTATGTACTTTTAAGACTATGAATGTATTTTATGCTTATATACTTAATTATGCCTATATATATATGCCTATATTCAAATGATCATGATTATACATATAAACAGATGTTTATGCTTATTCAAACGGACTATGAATGTATCTTGATAGTATTCTATTGTGTATATGTATGTGGTTTGAGCACACTTGAGGCAAATTCCTTCTGTGTCCTGACACACTATGGCGAAAATAAATTCTGATGCTGACACATTTGCCCTATTAAAAAAGGACCCACTCTAGAAAACCCAGGAAAACTGTCAACAGCATCTCCAAAGTAATAAATTCCACAAGGGTTGAAGAAAACCTCACCGCAGCCCCTTTCCTGGGTAGCCTCACCTGCAGAGGCAGTGGTGGCAGATTAGAGGCCCACGTGGCTATCCTGGACCCACCCATGGCAGCCTCTTGCCCCCCGGCAAACTCTACTGGGTGCTGCTGGCGAGCTTCGTTTCCATTCCCCACATCCCATTCCCAAGTCCCACCTGAAAACCGGAGTCTGGATCTCTTCCCTGTGGCGCAACAGCGATGCGCCCCGCCATTCAGACGAGCCGTTTGGTGGCTCTTTTTCGGATGAACTGGCGAGGGCTGTCTGCGGGTTCATTTATTCGCCTATCACACTTGGATGCCACCCATCTCAGCAAAGGGGACTCCAGGTTACTTGCAGGCGAAATCAACACAGGCTGATCCATTGGGCTGAGCCTCTGAGCTCTCAGGCAGCCGGGCCACTGCCAGGCGGGGGTTTCGGGGTTGATTGCCAGAAAGCAGCACAGGGGCAGCCCACAGGGACCCCGAGGGAGGGGGGGAGGAAGGGAGGGAGGGGCACCAATTTTGCTTCAGAAGAATTTGAACTCTGGCCTCCGAACGGAATCAACGGGCAGGGGGGTTCAGAAGCCACGAGGGAAAAAGGAGCCCGTGTCCTCGAAACGTGGTGTGAAAATTTATGTATTTTGTGGGGCATTTTAAAGAAAACAGTTCTCACACTTAGATTTTAGTTAAGGAAAGTTTAATATTTTATATATATATATGTATATGTATATGTATATATATATATATATGTAGTTCTGGGGTTTTTTGGGTCTTTTCCCGTGTAGGAATCAGAGTATTCATGCAACGTT
>JANHFO010014409.1:0-12636 GCA_032468095.1 Pareas carinatus | reverse complement strand
AAGTAAAAGTGTGATTAACAGGTGGAAATGTAATATTTAAAGGACAAAGGTAAAGAGAATGTAATATATAAAACCAAAGAGAAATATTTGGATAAAATTATGTAAAAAAGTAATTAAAATGTAAAATTGTAGGTGGCAAAATAAGAATACAAAAGGAGAGAAGATGAAAGAAGATCAAGAGGAAGAAACAACAAAGAAGACAAGGTAAAGAGGAGAAGAAATGAAGAGGATAAGGATGATTTTTGTTTGTATTAAATTTAC
This sequence comes from Pareas carinatus, assembly GCA_032468095.1. Classification (NCBI taxonomy): domain Eukaryota; kingdom Metazoa; phylum Chordata; class Lepidosauria; order Squamata; family Pareidae; genus Pareas; species Pareas carinatus. Next base: position 12,375 of record JANHFO010014409.1, on the reverse strand, counting down.
CTTGTCAGATGTATAAAGAAATTTTACAAGACAAACATACTCTTGAGAAAAAAAACAATAAAAATTATATATACAAAAAAGAAGAAGTTGTGAGTGCTACATCACTGGAGGCTTTTAAGAAGTGACTGGACAGCCACTTGTCTGAAATGATTGTAGGGTCTTCTGCTTGAGAAGGGGTTGGAATAGAAGACCTCCAAAGTTTTTTTCAACTCTGTTATTTTATTAAGCAGATGTATGAAAAACTTTGGAAAATATCTAACATAAAGTGTAGAGAAGTGATGAGTGTACTTTATGATTATGAATGTATCTTATGACTGTAATAATTGTTTGTCAATTATAATTGTAATCACAGTTTGTCAATTATAGTTAGTATGTAAGTATAGAGCATGTACATCGGAGACAAATTCCTTGTGTGTCCAGACACACTTGGCAAATAAATTCTAAATTCTAATTCTAATTCTAGTTCTAGATTGAAATGGGTAGAGAGTAGTGGACGTAAAGAAGGACTTCTTTTCAATATTGGGATATGTTTTTAAATTTAGTAATTTATTTATTAAATTTTTATGTCACCTATCTCCCATGTAAGGTGACTGGGTGACTTATATGTAATAAAACAAGGAGAAAAAAAGAAAAAGAGCCAAAAATATTAAAATACACAGATTAAGATTTTTAAAATGACATTAAAACCAGCTAAGCGATGAACGAGTTGGGATTGAGGTCTTCTTATTCCATCAAGCACCTCCATTGGTGAGCTCCCTCCGAAATGACTATTTTCATGGCCATGTTTCCTTGTATGCTGATTCGAGGAAATATGTAAACTGGATTCTATTTTAAATATAGTAAATACTAGCTATTTGTACTCGCGCTACACTACAGGCTTAGTATAGTGGGCTCCTGAAGCTCTGCGGGGCCTGAAAAATCGATCAGCGGGCCTGGGGTATGCCTCCAGAGGCCTCCGACCCTCATTGGAAGCTTGCCCCAGGCCCGGGGATCGATTTTTCAGTCCCCGCGGAGCTCCGGGACGCTTCTAATCAGCGCTGCCGTCCGTTCTACAGGCCTCCCGGAGCTCCGCGGCTGGGAAAAAATCGATCTGTGGGCCTCTTGGAAGCTTCTAATGAAGGTCCGAGGCCTCTCCGCAGGCCTGGCTGAGCCCTGTGGATCAATTTTTTTTTGCATCCGCAGAGCTCTGGGAGGCCTATAGAATGGGCCGTGCACCAAATTAGAAACGTCCCGGAGCTCCGCGGCCAGATCAGAATGTGGGGAGAGGGAGAGCCGGGCCTCCTTTACCTACCTTGCTGCTCCTTGTCTTGCTGCTCCCACCTCCACCATGACTGTGGGTGAAACTGCCTTTGCATTTGAATTGTGGATACCCATTTCCACTGTGTCCTCGGATTGGCCCAGCACAGGTTGGCTCCTCCCATTTTCACTAAATCTTAAATAACTCCTTTAAAAATAATTTATTTTGAGAAATTTTAGTTGTACTTTTCTCCTAGATGGGAATCCAAGGTATGTATGAATTTTCAGTACTGTAGCTTTTATGGTTTTTGAGAAATAGCGGTCAGTCAGACGTAAGTGAGTGGGAAATGAATGATCAATGAATCGTTTTTGACAAATATTACTATAGATTCTTACAACAGTAATAAAAGAAAACACAAACTAAACTCAGAAAAAGAAAGAATAAATAAAAAATGTGCAAAGAAAGAAAAGAGAAAATAAGAAAAAAATATTTAAAGAAGTCACTTCTGATCTTTGTCAGAACAAATAGAAGCAGAATTAATAATTCTTCACCACCTATATGAGGGGTCCCCAGTTCCTGTGCCATGGTCTGTTAGGATGGATGCGCATGTGCATGCATACGCAGGTCCACTTGTGTGAGCAGCAGCCACTCACGCTCGTGCGAAGCTCCATTTGTGCGAACTGCTCACGCACACGCATTCAACTCATGACTTATGACTATTTTTCACACTTATGACCATTGTGGCATTCCAGTGGTCACATGATCAACATTCAGAAGCTTGACAACTGACTCGTATTTAGAACAGTTGCAGTGTCCTGGGTCATGTGAACACCGTTTGCGACCTTCTAACAACCGAACTCAATGGGGAAGCCAGATTTACTTAACAGCCGTGTTACTAACTTAACTGTGGTGATTCACTTAACAAATGTATCAAGAAAGGTTGTAAACGTGCAAAATTCACTTAGCAAATGTCTCGCTTTGCAATGGAAATTTTGGGCTCAATGTTAAATTGAGGACTACCTGTATTGAAGAATAAGTTAAATTGACAGGTAGCTTTTAAAACTTGTCATTTTGAAGTTCTCTGTGATCCTTAAAATAGATTCCAAAATGGTTTGAAGGTGAGGTTAGTGAACTCAGTATTCTTTAAAAAGCTCTACCACAGTTGAAAGCAAGTTGGTTTCCCTTTGTCTACTAGCACTCAAACTTGTGGGGAACCGCTGTCCTACTGTCTGTTTGTTAGAAGCAGTAAATGATCTGTTGTCTGTTGTGTCTGCTATCTTAGCTCACTATTCTTTCCTTGGAAGTCTATAGTTCTGTAGCTTCTTAATTTCACTGCTAGTTAGTCAAAGATATGTGGTTAACTGCAACCATTGCAAAGTGGCAGCTCTTATATTTGGTGCAATGAGCCTTTGGAATCCAGTTTGTGTCTCTTATGATTTCCTATTAGAAATGAGCTCTGTAAGCTTCTTTAAAGTATCTCCCAAGTATGTAGGGCATGGACTACATTCCTTCTTTCCCTTAAGATTTAAAGGTAAAATTGTCTCTATAATTACTTACAATGAAACCTTGCTGGTCAACCTGACTCAAGCCTTTGGTGAGAATGACTGAGGCCTCATTTTAATTTAGGTTGTTTTCTTTTGCTTCCACCTAGTTTGTTGTTCTTCCATCTGTATCATTTTTGTTTCTCTTTGTTTTTATTGTCATTTTTATGTCTTAAATCATTTGTAAAGGGCCCAGAGTCACTGAAAGTTGGTTGGCATGTGCATTTTAGTAACAATGCTTTTTCCAAAATTAAAGGTTGAAAAGATGTAAGATTTTTCTCTAGTGTTGCATGTCTGACTGAAGGGACACTATCCTATTGTGGTCCACAGATAATTCACACTACTTATAACATGTGGAAACATTTTCCTAAGAAACCCAAATTAAGAAATCTGTTGTATAGTTCAGTAATATAAAAGTTTGTTTTGCTACTTTTACATTTAGTTTTCAGAAGTAGGTTAATAATACTTGCTTGTGGAAAAGAACTAAACTGAGAATTATGCAATAAGAAATAAGAAATTTAGCACTCTTGGAAGTGTTTTTTGTCGAACAACTGTAAAAATTTGTATTTAGGGCAGCATCTACATACACTCACTTTTTGCTTAGTGACTAAGTTCCATTCCAATAACCAGGTTCTTTAGCAAAATATTGACTAAATGAACACATTACTGAGAAAAAGGAAGACCTGTAAATGACTGCTGACTAAGCTACTTGCTAAACGAGGAATTACTGTATTCAAGGCCTTATACAGGCAAAATTATTAGCTGATTTAAATGAGAACAAAAAGAAACTTCCTAAAAATATGAAACACATTGTTCTTCCTTTGATGACAAGTACTTTATATGTAAATATGTACCTATTAATATACAGAATTGAACATCCATTTCCAGCTTTCTGTAGAAAAAGCAGACTTAGTCTTCATAATTGCAGAGCAACTGAGTGGAAACATCGAGACAGTTTCTAGTGAAAACTCATAATTTAAAGCAAAATACCAGATAATTTAATCAACTTTCGTTTCCTTCCTTTGGATATTGTAATATATGTAACCAGAAGCCATTCAGAATCAAGGAAATAGCATTTTTAAAATTGATAACTTAAAACAATAGTGAATGCTTCCCTATTCCTTTTCATATTAACATGAAGCTGCTGGGTATGTTGATGATATAAGTTTATATCTACAGCTGGGGACTCAGAGATTCAGTTGAAATGTATGTCCAGTGGGCTGATGGCGATTTAAACATTTAATCACGTAGTTGTTTTTTTCTTTCTCCAAAAATGAATAAATTTTTTTGGAAAAAAAAGATTCAGTGACAGTACAGTCTACTGAAGTACTAAACTTATAATTACAATTTGAACCGGAATTTCGGTCAGTAACCAATGCCATCGTAAAACAACACATCACATTTCTGTATTATTTAGCAATGGCACTCCCAGCAATCTCTATAGCTGACTTTAAGTGAATCATACTGGTCATTAACTGAGGATTCATCCCAATTCAAGCCATTCTGGGCTTGGTCCCTCCCAGCCTTAAGCCTCAATAAGGTAGGGATTGATGTGATCTTTACATAGGAGTCTACGACAACTTGCCACGGTCAATTCACCATGGCCAATTTGCCGCAACCAACTCACCACTGCCAACTCACTGCGGGACAACTTGCCACGGGACAAGAGTTACACTAATATCGAAGAAATAGTGGAACAGAATCATCAAAGAATGGTTGCCAAAGCAGGGACAAAATGAAATGTGAACGACAAAAATTTAAATGTTTTAATTATTTTAAATTATTAAATTGAATTGTTGAATTGTCTCGTGGCAAATTGACCATGGCGAGTTGTCCCATTCCATTACATAGTGTCTGTGAGGAATAGGATGGGAAGAAGGAGGCACACATTAAATTTCAAGACAGAATGACAATTTGTCCAATGATCATATGGATTAGCTAGAACTTTGAAACCTCACTTCTCTGGAAAAAACAGGGTACAATCCAAGGGCTCTTCTGGACATGGATCTTGCTTTAATTGCAGGTATAGGCTGTGACTATGTAAAGGGGATGCAGTGGCCCAGTGGATAAAGACACTAAGGTTGTTGATCAGAAGTTCGGCAGTTCGAATCCCTAGTGCCGCGTAACAGAGCGAGCTCCTGGCTTTGAAACAGAGAGTCAACTGCGACTTGCACAATTGTGTGTGGGGAACCTTTACCTTTATAGCCTGTGACTAAGAATTTATTTTGCTAAACCTAGGCTAGTGCATCAAATGTGGCCTTTTCTGGAATGAGATGATCTCATATTTTTGCAAACAGCTGAATCCAAGTGGACTGAGTAGTAGCGTTACTACTATTGAGAATAATGATTCAACAGCATCAAATAGGCAATATTTTGTTTGCCAAGTCCTCTCTTAAGATTTTTGGGTGGGCTGAGAACTACAAAGTGTGTGGATCTATATTAGATGTGAGCAGGAATCAGCTGGGACAGGAACATTAGGGGTGTCTTTGATTTCTTTTAAGAGTTAAACCTACCCTGTGGCTTACATGTATTTTTCTGTGTCAAACCTTCTATTGCCAGCTTTCAGCTCTCGTGATCTGAAACTTTCCCAGAAACTATAAAAAAGAATTCAAACTAGTCCAACTTCTCTCTGTATTACCAGTCACTACTCTGTCTGGGTGTTTGCAGAAAGTTATCAGTTTAAGCTCTTGGATGTTGACTCATTAGGCCTTGTGAAAATATATGTATTGTTATTTTAAAAAAATATGTAGCATTGTGTGGTGATCTGATAGTCTAAGCAGGGGATATTGGTATCTACAGGAACATTATAGTTGGGACTATCTTTCTCTCTAGTGCCAGCTCTCTGTAACTAGCATACAAAAATTCCGTCTGAAACCTCATTTATCAACATTATCAAACATTATCATTTTGATAAATGAGCTTTTGTTAAACTAGTTTAATATTAGTTATACTATAGTTAAATATTAATTCTTAATGCAAGAGATACCCGTATTTTTCGGCCTATAGGACACTCCGAATCATAGGACGCGGGACAATCTCGGCGTCCTGCGGAGCGATTCCCCCCCCCGCGCGTTGCTGGGAAGTTCGGGAATCAGCTTGCAAATGGAACTGGAGGCTTCCCGGCACCCCGCGGAGGGGCGAAGATCGCTCCGCGCGGTGCTGAGAAGCCCCCAGTTTCACTTGCAAGCTGATCCCCGAACTTCGGGGCACCCTGCGGGGGGGCGGAGATCGCTCTGCGCGGTGCTGGGAAGTCCTGAAATCACCTTGCAAACGGAACTGGAGGCTTCCCGCCACCACACGCGATGCTGGGAAGCCCCCAGTTCCGCTTACAAGGTGATCTCCGGACTTTGTTCAGGATTTTGGAGCACCCAGCGGAGCGATCTCCCTTGCTTTTTGGGAGTATTCGCTCCATAGAACGCCAACACTTTCCCCCCCTTTTTTGGGGGGGAAAAAGCGCGTCCTGTAGTGCAAAAAATACGGTATATATTTATTTAGACACAGGTTCTAATGAAAGTTTAAAATATGGGGCATTCGTACTACTGAAACTGTCTATTTTCATGGGGCTTTGCTTGTTGTTTAACAATGCTTTTTAATATTTATTGTTAACCATGCATTTAAAAATATTTAGGAGTAACAAGAAATAAATATTACAGTTGCTTTATAAAAATTACAGAGTAGCAATATATGAATTATTTTGATACTCTTATTTTGTGCTTGCTTTGATTTAAATTCACTCACTGTCTGATCTTTTTGGCTTCTGGTTTTATGAACTATATTTCATTTTCAACTTAAATTATAAATAATGTTATCATTTCATTTCAGGTGTTAGGCTGCTTTTGAAAGTTTTATACATTGATTACATCCTGTCATTAATTATATATTTCTATCCTGTTTTTCTTCTAAGAGTTTAAGGTAACTTAAGCTACTTTTTTAAATACTGCATTTTATTGATTGATTACATTTATTTAAGATTTCTATTCTTTCTTTGTTCTGGAACAGTGGTTTTCAAACTGTGGTTCCTGCCCGGCCCGCCAAAGAACACAGGCGCTGGGGGAACGGCTCCTGCCATTCGAAGAACTCAGGCGGCGGGGGGGAACTGCCGTCTGCTGAAGAAAGCAGGCCGTGGGAGGGGTAATCTGTGGCCCGCCGAAAAATGCAGGCGGTGGCAGGAGGAACTGCTCCTGCCCGCCGAAGAACACAGGCTATGGGGGAGGGAATTGCTCCGGCCCACCAAAGAACGCAGATGCGCTTCTGTTCTTGACTATCCTCCTCTGCCTTCTGCTACTGGGTCGTAGGGCGAGCGAGTCAGTCTGTCCAACTTTTTTTCCTCCACCCGCTACAGCGTGGGCCTAGCAGGGGTGGATGGAAAGCAGATCGGAGGCCACACAGGGCCTTAATTCATGGCAGGATCATTGCGAGCTCTAGCAGGCGAGCCAGTCTGCCCAACTCTTCCTTCTCCACCTGCTACAGCGCGGGCCCTGCACAGCCTCCGATCTGCTTCTCATTCACTGTTGCAGGGCCTGTACTGTAGCGGGCAGTGGTGGAGGAAGAGTTGGGTAGACTGGCTCGTTCTCCTGAAAGCCAGAACTAGCAATGATCCTGGCATAGATTCGGACCCTGTGCAGCTTCCGATCTGCTTCCCATCCACCCTTGCAGAGCCCGCACTGTAGCGAGTAAAGGAGGAGAAATAGTTGATCAGACTGGCTCGCTCGCCTGCTGCTTGGTCCGTGTGCACAGAGCTTTGCCCACCCTGCGGAAACGTCCAGAGCTCGGACTGGGCGCCTGGAGTTTGGACCACCCCAGAGCGCCCTGAGCTAGGGTTGGCTAGTGAGCGAGCGAGGAGGGGAGGGGAAAGTGGAGCGCAAGAACAGTATGCTTTTATTTGTTTGTGTGTGTGTGTGTGTGTGTGTGTGTGTCTCCAATCCTGTGTGTGTGTGTATGTGTGTTCGTGAGTCTGTCTCTAATTCTTTCTCCCTCTCATTCTCTTTCTTTCATTCTCTTCCTTTCTCTCTTTCTCTCTGACTCTGTGTGTGTGTGTCTGTCATTCTCCTCTCTCTTTCTCTCTCAAGCAGGAACAAATATCAGATAAAATGTGTAATAGTTAAATAAGCTTCAATTACTTTGTAATAATCAAACTAACTTTAATAATTTTGCTACAACAACCTTTATTAAGATTTTGTTTTGATCAAATAAGCATTTATGATTTTGTTATAATTAAACAAGCTTTTTTAATTTTGTTATATTAAATAGGTGCTTCTTATATTAATAAAGGGAAGTTCTCTAATCATTATTTTACAAATGTATGTACCTTTTAAAAAAAATTCATATTGATGGGCGTAGGGATTTCAAATTATGAATTTGATGGTCCTCGAGGTCAAAAAGGTTGGCGACCACTGTTCTAGAGCACACAGCAGCTTAAATGGAGATCTTTCATGTTATCTTTAAAATAAACCTTGTAATATAGATTGGCTAAGAATGAATGGAATGAATGAATAAATACATGAATGAATGAATGAATGAATGAATGAATGAATTTGCTAAGAATGAATAATTCATCCAATGAGTTTACATTTTCTTCAGCATAAATGCGATAATAGATTTTTTTGAAAGCATAACACTTTGTCCCCTTTTCTTTAGTGAGAAAGCAATGTTATTATTGTTGTGTTTGAGAGTACTTTTCATATAAAAATTGTGAGAAGAAAAGTTTCAGAATAAAAAAATCTAAAGACAGCTCTTTCTAGACATGTTTGTATTTTTGTTTTTTTTCTGTAAACAAATTTGATTGCATTTTTTTTCTCAGTTTCTGTTGTGATTCAAGTATTTTCAAATATCTTGCTTCCAGACATAAAGTAACTTCATTGTTTTCCCAATTGTTTGGAGTTTTTAGTTTATTCATTTTTCTGCCAATTTGCTCATTATCTTAAGACTGGAAGCAAGTTTGCTTCATCTCCTAGCCATCTTAATGTGAAGTATAGACTTCTCTCAGTTTATTTGGAAACAATTAGTTTGAGTTTATTTTGATATGGCAAAAGATCCTATGCTTCGTTTGGTTTTTCTGATAACCAAATCCGTATACCACAAGATTTTTTTCCTGATAAGTGTCATTGGAGTGCTGCTTCTTAAAAACTATTATAGTGCTCCAATTGGGAAAGATTTGATCAGCTGCTGAGCTTTTGGATTGTGTAACTAGATGGATAAATCTAGTTGGAATCTCCAAAGAATAGAACTTTGGGTGGAGTCATTCTGAAATATATGTTGACACTAGATTAAGGTAATTGGCACAGTCATACTCCCCTGCATGTCTGGAATGATTAGAAAAAGACTTTCCTAGCCTACAGTATTTGTTTAGTATTCTTCGTCTTCTTTATTTTATCTTCATGTTCGTTTGATGCCTTGAGGATATTCAAGCATTACTTTGGATTTTACAAAATATGCCTCAGTCTTTCAGATTAAGTTTAATTCCTGTATGATTTGTTTAAGTAGTTGTTTTGCCTATATAGTATCATAAAAAACAAAATTAATGGCATTGAATATTTTAACGTCAGCATCAAAATGTCATGCACTTTAATGCACATGAACTATGGACTTTTTTTCTATTTCGTAATGGTTTATTTATTTATTTAGATTTATATACCGCCCTTCTCCCGAAGGACTCAGGGCGGTGTACAGATAACATAAAAATTTAATTGCAAATTATTGTATAGGAAGCTGTTTTAGAGTGCTTTGTCTTCAGCCTTTTAAATTCTAAAATGTTTCTAGCTTGCACATGATTGCATAAATATACTCAGGATATGTTAAGCTTTAGTTATGCTACTTGCATACTGAATTAAGCATGTCCAAATTGACTGGTGCTCTCTTCTTACAGTAGCAGGATACTGCTTGTGGCATGGATATTATTAAAGCTAATATACAGACTACGTGTTTTTTATCTTACAAAAAAGCGTTATGTGAAACTTGTGGTAGAATAAGTCAATATTCATAGATCTATAGCTTGTGGAAGATTAAGTCTAGGATATAGGATGAGCGTACAATTAAAGTGAATTAAATGATTTTGTGTGAAACTAAGAGAAAGCAACACAAGAAATTAGGTTTTTTGACCATATCTATGAGCAATAAAATAATACATACTAAAATGGTAATAGAAAATATTAAAATCAGTAGAAAAAAGATCTATTTTAATATAAAAGAGGCATTCTTCCTAGTGATTTTCAGATTTGAAAAAATATGCGTGTTCTGATTGTCCTAAAATTTCTTATTATCTAAACAATCAGCCCTTTTGGCAGAATATAGTTGGCAGTCATATAAGATATGTGCGGTGTTTTCAGTAGTACACAGTATATCTGCAAATGATACTATGAAACCTTCCATACCATACCATGGAAGCAACCTGTTCAAATTGTGCTGGGTTACGGGGTAGGAAAGCTATCTAAAAAGTTGTGTCATTGTTACATTAAAAAAAAAACATGTTTGAAAAACTGATTTACGGTGTGCCAACCACATCAGATTTAGCCATTTAAGCCAGGAAGCAGTGAGTTACGTAGGGATAAAAGCTGGCTGAGTGACTTTGGGATGGTCACTTTCTCTCAGCTCAATTCACCTCGCAAGATTGCTGTGAAGGAAATCATAGATGAATGGCATATTGAATATGTTCACCAACTGAAGTTATTTATAAAAATAATAAAGGCAGGGTAGAATATTTTTCAAAAATAGTTTTTTGTTTATAAAACACAGGCATGGTTGTGCTGGTTGGTATTATTTTTAAATAGTTTTTTTTCTTTTAATGACCCTGTAGTGGCTTGCATAGGATGAAATCAGAGCGACTGAATGGAGCTGAGTGTTTACTTTCTAAGCCATATAGAGTCGTCTCTGGTGAGATGGCCATCATACAAGTTTAATAAATAAAAAATAAATAAACTAGAAACAAAGGGTGTATCCAACAGATTCAAAGGATCAGCAATATCTCAAAATTGATAAGCATAGCCCTTTTAAAAAAGAACAGAAAAACCTCTGAATGTATGTTATTAACAGAATAAAGCTAACATTGTTGAAAAGATCTTGACCCTTTGTGCAGGTGTAGCTGCCCAAATCCTGAAAAATCCACAATTCAAGTCAGGGCTGCAGAGAGATCGCTGGCTGAAACCTTCGGGTTTCCGAATTCCCGCTCTTTCGATCGGCCGTAAAGTGCTTTGGGAGCGCTTGCGCGGAGAATTCGGAGCCCTGGAAGCAGCCCAGCCGCGCGTCCCTCTCTGCTCTCCTGTCTGGAAGTTATTCTTCCTGAGGAAAGGAGCGGCCGGGGATAGCAGGGAGGGGGGAGCCAGGTGTTTTTCGGGGGCAGGCGATCTACCGTGTTTCTCGGAAAATAAGGTACCCCCCGAAAATAAGACTTAGGGCTTCCATGAGAGCAAAAATTAATATAAGACAGTGTCTTATTTTCGGGGAAACACGGTATATATAGTGGCAGAAGGATAATTAGCAAAGTATCCTGGCTATTTCAAAGCAGATATATTTGCCAATCCCAAGATTTCCTCCATTATTATTATTATTTTGCAGTGGTTTTAGAAACCTTGCTCGGGGCTGATAATATTTTCGATCTGTATTTCAAGTCAACTGAACTAGAGCAGGAATAGGTCTTACGACGCTTAGCTGAATGTGTGGGTTGCATCTTTGTGGTTATTTAAGCCAGAGGTCTCCAACCTTGGTCCCTTTAAGGCTTTGTGGACTTCAACTCCCAGAATTCCTCAGCCAGCTATGCAGTCCTCAACTTACAACGGTTCATTTAGTGAGTGCTCAAAGTTACAGTGGCACTGAAAAATGCAACTTCTGACCGTTTTTCATAATTATGGCCTTTGCAGCTCCCCCCCCATGGTCACGTGATCAAAATTCAGCTGCTTGGCAACTGGTTCACATTTATGACGGTTGCAGTGTCCTCCCCCAGGTCACATGATCCCATTTTGAGGCGTTCTGACAAGCAGACTTCATGGGGAAGCCCGGTTCACTTAATAACTGGGTTACTAACTTAGCAGCTGTGGTGATTCACTTAGAAATTTAAGCAAGAAGAGTTGTAAAATGGGGCAAAAAACTCACATAACCAGTGTCTCGCTTAACCACAGAAATTTTGGGCTCAATTCCAATAAGCTTGAGGACTGCCTATAATAGAAACCGTTTCACTTCCTAAATAGTTCTTAAAATGTAAAAAAATCCCACATTTTAAGTAATGGAAGGAAACAGTGGCAGCATCATGCATAAATTAAAAATACTCGACCCTAATTTTATAAGGGGTCTTGGACTTCTTTGCTGGGATTTGGATTTTTTAAGGCTATTCTCTCTCCCTCCTCCATCTCTCTCTCCTCTCTTCCTCCTCTTCTCCCTCCCTCTCCCTTTTTCTCTCTCTTTCCCCCTCTCTCTCAGCTGTAAGGAAAACCATGCAAACAATTCACAGTCAATCACAATACAGTAAACACTACACTGGGGTTAGCTTGCCTGTAGGACCATGTGTTTACAGACGGTGCTTCAGAGGAAACTACAGCTGCTCCCATTCATCATACGGACAGCTGTCCAGAGAACTAAAAGCGTCCTAACAAGGTGCAGGAAAACAGG
>JANHFO010014313.1:0-12643 GCA_032468095.1 Pareas carinatus | reverse complement strand
ATGGAGGCCAGAATGAAGAAATAGGACAGGACGATGAAGAGGAAGGGAATGATGGCCACAAAGATGTTGGTGATGCGATTGGCCAATTCGTTGACCCGGGTGTCACTGCAGGCGATTTTCAATAATGGGGGAACATCACAAAACATGTGAGGAACCTGACGGTGTCCACAGAAATTCAACTTAGAGGCCAGGAAAGTATAGAGAATTGAGTTCAGGAAGCCCAAGAGCCAAACGGTCACAGAAAGCTGGATGCACACCTTGTTCCTCATCAGGTGGGCGTAGTGTAAAGGTTGGCAGATGGCTGCATAGCGGTCATAGGCCATGATGGCCAGCAGTATTGGCTCACATCCGGCAAAGGCAACCAGGAAGAAGGTTTGTGTCAGGCATTGGTTGTAGGAGATGGTGTATTCCTGGCGTATGAGGTTCACAAGGATGTTTGGCACAACCGCAGAGCAGAGGCCAATATCCAAGCAGGAGAGCTGACTGAGGAAGAAGTACATGGGAGTGTGCAGACGGGAATCCAGAAGAACCAGGGTTATGATCATGATGTTGCTCATCAGAGTGACCAAATAGTCAGCGAGGAACATGAAGAAAAGGTCAACCTGGTGGCTCAGAAGACTGGACAATGCCTGGAAGATAAATTCTGTCTCTTGTGTTTGGTTTTGGGAATTCATGAGAGGAGAAGTAGGTTTAGCTGGGAAGAGAAAAATGAGTCAATGAAGAAATTGGAATTAACAGCAGAGCGAGATGGGTTAAATGACCCTTTAGAGGACAAAGGACAGATTGACTGCCTCCTTGCTGCTCGTCCACAGGGCCTTGAAGACACGGTTTTGTCACTGGGTCCGGGGTTCCCATTTGGAGCCCACCCAGTGGCTTGATCGATTCCTATTATGGGATTGCATATGGTGATAAGAACCTGTCTTGCATTTACATTTCCAACATTTACCTGCCATATTCTGAAATATTTTTGCAAATTGCTTTTGGTGTCATACACATCTATAAAACATTTTGAATAGGTTTTCTTTATATGATACAGACGTTGTCATTTTGTAGTTTCTTTCCCATAGATTTTGTCATTTTTCTAACTCTATAGTGTATCCAAAATTTCTTGCCCATCTTATCATTGTCTCATTAACTTGTTCTTCTTATACGTTTTTTATTAATTTTTCACCTGGAGTTAATAAGAAGTTATCAAACTCTATTTGTTCTTTATATAATCCATATAATTTAATATCTTTATCATATCTTGTTTTTCTTTCTAAATATGTCTACTATTTCTTATCTTTATTTCAAATTTCCTTCCACATCTAGAATATCTTTATATGCCCAGATTTTTTCTAGATCAACCAAATTCAGATGTGCAAATGCTTTCATTGTTGAAAGGTAATCTGGGATTTTAAATTTGTCTTTGGTTTTATTTTTTCCCAAGTTACTAATAATGCATTTCTTACGTAGCGGTTTTGAAATTATCAATGTTGTCTTATTTTTTCCATACCATAAAACCGCTTGCCACCCAAGTTGTAAACCATATCCCTCTAGATACAAGAAGCTCCCATTTCTCAACATAATCCATTCTTTAACCCAAGTTAACACTGAGGCTTGATAATATAACATCCAGTCTGGTGCACCAAATTAAGCTTGGATTTCTAAGGTTGCATGCTGCCTGCAGTGTGTCAGTTGGGAGGCTGTATACATCTGGGGGGGGGATAAAAATAAGCAAATTGTTTTGATGTGTGGAACCAGCAGACCGGAACTCAATTCTCTCCCTGCATTCCAGAAAATGATTCCCAAGTGGAACAGGGGAACGAGAGACTTTAGGATCAGAAAGACAAGACGGTGCTTTGCTTCGTGGAGGTGCTTCAGGAGACCTCGTTTTGCAAGCATGTAGAGATGTTGGGGTAAAGGGGTCCTCCGGGAGACCCCCTCTTGCGAACTCAAAAGCAGCCCCTTCCTCTTCTTCATGCTCCTCATCAAATACTCTATGGATGCCTTGTGTTTGTCTGATCCCCCTTGCTAGGATGGCTGACATTGATACGAGGGGTCCTTGGTGCTCCCTGAGCTTGCTTGTTTTCCTGCAGATGCTCCATGAACGCCTCGCAGATGTTCATCCATGCAGTCGTGTCCAACTCCTGGCCACTCTATGGGTCAGGTCTCCCCACATCTTCTGATCTTTCACTGCTTCATTGAGACATGAAACATCTGCAGGAAAACAGGAAAGCTCAGAAGGGACCCCTCGCTTCAACCCTGAGCTGCAACTCTTCTCTTTCATCAGGAATACTGATATATAATCCATAGTTGACTTAGATGGCATGAAGATGATGTTGGTTGGCTGCTTTCAACCTGGATCCCCTCGATTCCCTTGTCTACCTATGACCAACGAGGCTGGAATGAATTCTTGAAAGATTGCAGTTCCTAACTTTCATCCATGGAGCTGTTTGGTCAAATCAAAGTCTGTCTTTGTTAACAGCAGAGAAAGGTACCGGATTGGTAGTCACTACAAGCTGTGGCTTATTGTGAGTTTCAGGTAGACGAAGGACCTGGCCGCTCCTGAGATTCAGGAGATGGAGGTTCCTGGGTTGAATCTCCCATCCCTCAGCCCTCCCCCTCCTAAAGACCCAAATCTCCTCGCAATGTCACCCCATCTCAAACAGAAGGAGAATCCTTGATGGACCACAAAACAGCTCACCTTTGCCGATAATCCCACCTGAAGAAGACCAGCTGTGATTGAAGGAGGATCATCTTCTCTGCAATTTCTCGCAAGGTTGCACTCGGGTGCAATGTAGTGAGCTCCCACACTCTGCCAACGGAGCAGGATGGGAGGTGTTGGGAGGCTCATCCTCTGAACAGAGCAAGTCTTGCAGTCATTTGAATTATGAAGGTTGTGATCCTGGTGGAAATCATGCCATGGGCTATGGGTCTGGGAATATTTCCAACCGGGATCCTGTGGGGAGCAGATCTGGGAGGGCAGACAGCAGAGACTCTCTGGGGCAAAGCTGGCTTCTCTGGGACTTGCTAGCAGGCCCAGGACTGGCATCTTGTGTCCGATTCAGGGGATGGGGAGAAACGGAGAGGGCAGAGCAGGAGAACCCTTTCTGGATATGAACCTGAAATCAGTTGTCTCTCTGGCTTTTAGCTGGTGCTCTAGAAGTGACTTCAAAAGCATTTTAAGAAACCAAAAACCCAGGAAGATTAACATCTCCCTCCCTCTCTGAGGAGACTGCACAGGTAGCCCTTATGATTGATTCAGTGACTGTTTGAAATTACCACAATGGTGAATAAAGCGTGAATAAAGGGATTTATTGATCACAAACTGTGGTCTATTGTGAGTCTATTCAATATTGTAGCCCCTGCATTGTGCCCATGGTCTCTAGCAAAGGATGAAGCAATTTAGTGGAGGAGAAGAGCAGGCAGAACTAGGGGTGGAGTTAAGTGTGTCAGCAGCTTAGAGTCATTGTGTTGCCACAAACGGTCCCAGTCCAACTGACTTGAATTCTCCTGACCATTAGATGGTGCCAACTCGTGAGAGTGGAGTAGTAGAAGTCTTGCAGACACAACAAAGTGGTCAGGGGTGGTCAGGGGCCATGAGAACCAGCAAGCCCATTTGGGTTCCTCCAAAGGACACCAGGAAGAATTCTGGCCATGCAGCCATGGAAGGATTTGACTTTGGTGCAGCACCGTCCTAGCCCCGATCCTTTACCCTCTATGGGCAATTGAGACCTTTGGGTCTAGGAACGTGAGGGGAAAGAGAAACAGAACGGTGAATTGGGAAGTCCTGACTCCTTGCAAGTTCTTCTTCTGCCTCCAGTGCTTATTCTGACCTCAATAAACTCCCTTTTGTCTCCGTAGAACAAAGATGCACAGGAAAGGGTTAATCTTTGGTGCTGCAGGAATCTAGAATCCCCTATGGGCAATCCAGGCCCCCGAGTCTCAGGACCTTAGTGTAGGGAAGCAAGAAGGTAACTTGGGGGACCCTGATCTACCTTATACATTGTCACATTTTGTATCATTTTTAACTGAAGACTGACTAGACCACAACCATGGTATTAACGAACTATTTCAACACCACTGTTTGTATCTTGGTTTCCTTACCTTCCTATCCTATCACTTCAATTTATTTAATGCTTTTTGTTCTTGTTTTGGAACACAGTTATGTCAGGTACAAAAGAACGAGACTCCCGGGTGAAGAGTTCACTTGGATGTTTAATTGTTCAGCCCAACATGCCTACAAAGTCACCAGGAGCTGGCCATGACTGAATGGTTAACACCAAAAACACACAAGAATCTCCTCAAATTGATAGTTTGAGACCTTCAGTAGCATTCAATGGAGGATTGGGCATTGTCTTTAGTGCCCATGTATGGATTCCAGATTAATTCCATGTTTGACTCCTTCCCCCGGCTTAGATAATTTCCCTCCTGCAGCTAGGACACTTTCTTAGGATGACATTTAATGACGTCCAGCTGGGCTTGGCCATAATAAGACTCCACGGCCACTTATGTAGCTCTCAGGTACAAGGCTAGTATTGTGAAATGTATCCCCTGGGAAAAATACCCCTCTGCCCTCCATGGAGAGGGGGAGAGAGGGGCTTATGCAGGTTTCTGCAAGGCCTTGCAGGGCTTGTGAAGGGAACACAAGAAACAGTCACAAACAGAATCAGAATTAGAATCAGAATTTATTTCTCCATGTGTGTCAGGACACGCAAAGAATTTGTCTTCAGTGATGATGCTCATTACCAACATACATCCACAACAAAAATACAATCAAGATACATTTATAGTCAGTTTGAATATATAAGCATAAACATAATCGTAAATTCTACTCACAGGCAGACATACCTGTGCACCGTTTATGCCAGGTATTTATTTATTTGCTTGCTTGTTTGTTCATTTAAAATATTTCTATAGCATCCATTCCTCTAACCAAGTCTGGATTAAAAGAAACCTTGTGAAAACTATAAAACTGAACACATTAAAGCATTAAAAACAGCAAAGACCTGACACCAAGTGAAACGCCTGGTGTGAAGTGATTCAGCTTTCCCCCAGCACTTGGGAAGATGTCTTCAAAGCTTTATGGACGGCTAGAGGGCTAGAGAGACCTGCTGACTATCAGAGAGAAGGCTGTGCCATAGGGCAGAGGCTGCCATTGGAAAGGCACCCTTCCCGGCGTCTATTAGATGAGGATGTTTAGAGGAGAGGTGTCAAACACAAGGCCCACAGGCCAGATCTGGATCATCGCCTCCCTGCGTCCAGCCCACTGGCCTGCCCGGGAGGTGAGCGGGTCATTTCCCCAGGGGGACTGTGGTGACATAGGGGCGGCAGTGGCCACAGTGAGGTGGGTGTAGGGGGAGTGCAGGGGGGTGCAGGGGAGAAGATGATCATAGTAGCGGAGACACTGGACCTCAATGAAATTGAGTTTGCCACCCCCGGTTTAGAGGAAGGGACTACGAGCCTGCTCACCCTAACTGGGAGGACAGGTAGATGTCCTTAGGAAAAGGTGACCATGCAGGTATCCTGGCCCTGTGCCATGTAGGGCTTTAAAGGGGATAACAGCACCTTGAATTGCACCCGGAAAGAAACTTGAAGGTGGCACACCTCACGCAACAAGTGTGCTAGATGGTTCACCGAGTCCGTGCTGCAGAATTCTGGAGCAGTTGAAGTTTAGGGTGCTCTTTGAGGACAGCCCCGTCGCGAATGCTTTGCAGTCATCCAAACGGGAGGTGACCGAGATTTCAGAGCAAGGATCATCGCGTAACATGCAGGGGAAAAGTAGGAAAGAGCCGAAGAAGGTAGTAATGGCCGGAAATAAGACCAAGCGAAGCAATCCAATATATGCTTTTGTCACTCATAATTATACTCTCTGTACTTCCTGCGTGTGGCCCTTAGACCAGGATTGTCAAATTCAATTACATTGGAGGCCATTGCCTCTGCTGCTGCATCCACTGCAGGCTGCCCTCTCAGTCACCCTGTGACCCCCATGACCCTCTGTGCCACCTCTCCATGACTCTCCGTGTTTACTAGTGACATTCTTGCAGCTCTCCCATGGCCCCCACAGCTGCCCCACAGACCTTTTGCCAGTCCCCCCTGCCGCCATCCCAGAGAAGCAACCACTCACCTCTAGGGCAGCCCCGTGAGTGGGATCCGAGAAGACTGCAGGCCTGATCTGGCCCGTGGGCCTTGTGTTCAACACCTATGACTTAGAATAACCAAATGCTGTTCCAATTCCTCATCTTAATTTGTAGTTAGGGCCCAATTTTGCTCTAGGTCAGCAGAATATATTCTAAGAGCAAGGTGGCACATTTTCTCTCAGGTTCCTTAACAAACTAAATTGGCCATTGGGAACACAAAATGCTGGAGTCACCGAGTTTTTGTTCAGGTGCAAGGTCCAGTTTCTCATGTTCTTACAAAAACTGCCCAATTTTTTCTCGTGGAAATAACTTTGCAGGTGTCCTGAGAGTACTTCTTCTCCAGTTCTCTTTTATTGCTCTTAAGGGCTCAAACACAAATGGAGTTCAGCAGCCCCTCTCCACCCACCCCCCAAAAATCAATGCCGTGCTGTTGTCCAGCAGTTGAGAACTTTCTTTTTTTAATTATTTTTTTTATTTCAAACAAATAATTAAACAAATGCATAACACATACACAAACATACAAATACAAATACATACCAACATACATGGTGATCAGAAGAAAGAAGCTCATTAATTACTATATAGCCAGGTGTTTGGGAAATATTAAAGATAAAGAACAAAAACACAAGCCAAATCTGTAGAAATCATTTTCAAAAAAGGAGAAGGAAATTGAACACCAATTAGATCTCTAATTAAAAAAAGAAAAAAGGAAGAAGGGGGAAATTTTACATCATTAATTTCTTTTAAGTTTTATTATCACATCTTTTCCCTCTCCTCTTCCTTTTCTTCCCCTCCTTCACATTACCTTATTCTTTCCTCTTCTTCTGCCTTTCTAACCGCTTACTTTCTCTTCTCTTCATCTTTCTTCCTTCATTTCTCCTTCTTCTTTCCTTCTTCTTTCCTTCTTCTTTCCCACTTCCTCCTCTTTCATTCCACCTTTCTATTTGTTAACCTCCAATTCCCTTCTACCATCTCTCCAACCTTTTCTCTCTTTTATCCCCTAACTTCCTCTTACCTTCGGATTTACCTCTTGTCTCTGCCCTCTTTTCTTTCTTCTCTCTCTCTCTTCCTTCCTTTCTTTTCTCTTCTTCTTTAACAACCAGCCTGGTTTCTAACCAATACTTCCTTTTACTCAAACCTTTTTGCACCCAATTCTATTTTTACTTCCTTTTCCTCATTTTTCTTTTTAAAATTCTTTAGTAATCTATTTCCTTTATTTCATTTCTCTTCTCCCTCTTTTAATTGTAACATCTAGAGAGTTTACCATTTCTTAAATTCGACTTCCTCTTTTCCATTTCTTGAGTGACTAAAAAGGATCAATTCCCCCATTTATTATCCCCCCTTTTTTAAATTTAGAAAAGGCTAGAGAATCATTTATCTCATCAGTTAAATTTATTTCTTTAGATTTCCAATTCAATAATTTAATAGGTTTTCTTCAAACTATTCATCTCCTCTTTTTTTTCCCTTTTTCCCTTTTTTCTTTTTTCCTTAGAACATATTCAGTATCAATTGTGCACCGCCCTGGGTCCCTTTGGGGAGAAGGGAGGTATATAAATCTGATAATAAATAAATAGCATTTCCTTCAAAAATCCAATTCATTTTCCCTAACAATGTGCTGGTTCTTTAATCATATTAATACCAAAAGTTCCCTATAGAATACACTTCTCCTAAAAAAAATATTTCAATCAACATTTAATCTCCTTATTTAACAAATTAGATACTTTAACATTCTAATTTAACCTACCTTTTCCCCATTTTATTAAATAAGGTCGAAGAATAATGTACCTTATTGATTAAACTTGATAGTTAGAAGATTTCCCCCCCGATTTCTAAATCTTTCTTTTATAAATATACAAAATATACAAATGTTCCATACCCACTTCTAATTTCAATTCATTCCAACATTACTTTAAGCCATATTACATTTATTTCTCCACCTTCTTTCCCTTACAATCTTCTTTCAACTTCTAATCTCCAATCTTTTTTCTTCCAAAGTTTCTGTCTAGTTTCAATCTCACCAATTCGAGTATTTCCATTTCTCCCCTCCAAATCATCTCTTTTACCTCTATTTCTTTTGGGGCAGGATTTTTTTACGCCATATTCCTTTTTGTTGCCTTTTAAAAGAGGTTCCAGATCTTTTCCTTTTCTTACTCTCAGTCAAAACTCTACCACATCTTGCAGATTTCTGTTTTCCACTTTTTAAAAATCTCTTTTGCATATTAATGTCCTTATTAACTTCTCTCCCAGGTTTTTTTTCAATTTGTTGTTTCAAAGATAGTTCTTTCTGTATTCTTAGTTTTTTAATAAGCTGGAAAAATCTAATCGTGAAAGGGGATTGCATCATATCCTCTTTTTCACTGGCCCGTGTCCTTCACGAGGAGAAGGGCAGTATAAAAATCGAATTAAATTAAAATTAAATTAAATTTTTGCTGCTTGAGATCCATTTTGACTGGGACTATACTCTTTCCACATCCAAGTCTCTAATTTTCCAATTTTTAAAGTTCTCACTTTTTTTTAATACTGCTTTTGATCAAGTCTAAAATTCTTCTTCAATATCCAATATTTTTAACATTCTTTCCATCCTCCATTTTTCCAGATCTGCCCCCTCTCCAGAAAAAAGAAAGTAAAGAAAAAAATGTCCTCTCTCACCAGACTGGTGAATTCCTCTCTTTGACTTCCGCGGATTCTAATTGATGTTTGTTACAGTCCTCAGTTCACTGCTTGTGGCGTTTGGAAGAACGTCTTCCCGCCGCTTGGAGAAGAGGGGAAAATGCCATCCAGTTCATGCTGCCTGCTGCCAGTGCTCCTTCCGACAGAGCCTCCTTCTTTGGTCGCCTCTGTGGGGCGAATCCGGACCTTTCTGGTTCCGGTCCCCTGTGAGCGAGGACACACCAGCCGGGGCTCCAGCGGTGAAAGTCCCCCTGAGAACCTTCCTCAGGGCCCCCTTCACCTCTTTGTTGCGGAGGCTGTAGATCAAGGGGTTCAACATGGGGGTGATGATGCAGAACGATGTGGAGATCAAGGTGTCCATCTCTACGGTGTAACCAGCACTGGGCTGGTTGTAGTTCAAGTATCCATTTCCGACGTAGAGAGTTACCACAGCCATGTGTGATGCACAAGTGGAGAAGGCTTTGCGTCTGCCGGTGTTGGAGGGAATCCGGAGAATGGAGGCCAGAATGAAGAAATAGGAGAGGATGATGAAGAGGAAGGGAATGAGGGCCACAAAGATGCTGGTGATTTGATTGACCAATTCGTTGACCCAGGTGTCACTGCAGGAGATTTTCAATAATGGGGGAACATCACAGAAGATGTGAGGAACATTGTTGTTTCCACAGAAATCCAACCTAGAGGCCAGGGAAGCATAGACAGCTGAGTTCAGGAAGCCCAAGAGCCAAGCCGCCACAGACAGCTGGACGCACAACTTGCTCCTCATCAGGAGGGCATAGTGTAAAGGTTGGCAGATGGCAGCGTAGCGGTCGTAGGCCATGACGGCCAGCAGTGCCGGCTCACATCCCGCAAAGCCAATCAGGAAGAAGGCTTGTGTCAGGCACTGATTGTAAGAAATGGCGTATTCCTGGTGTATGAGGTTCACCAGGATCTTTGGCACCACCACAGAAGAAAGGCAAATATCCAAGCAGGAGAGCTGGCTGAGGAAGAAGTACATGGGGGTGTGAAGATGGGAATCCAGGAGAATCAGGATTATGATCATGAAGTTGCCCATCAGATTGACCAAATAGGCAGTGAGGAACACCAAGAAAAGGTCAACCTGGTGACTCGGAAGGCTGGAGAATGGAATGAAGATAAATTCTGTGTCTTGTGTTTGGTTTTGAGAATCCATGAGAGGCGAAGTAGGTTTAGCTGGGAAGAGAAAAATGAGACAATGAAGAAATTAGAAAGAACAGCAGAATGAGATGGATTCGGGTATAACAAACAACAAACACACACAAACACACACAAGAACAAAACAAAAATAAAACAATGTGCTTCAATACATCGGCTAAAAACAGTCACCTAGAATTACATTTTAAACTAGATCATCAATATCTATCACATTTACTGATACAATTCCACACCTACACCTTCCATCTCTTGTCTAACCATTTATAGAAATAATTCCATGAATTGAAATGTACAGTATCTTATTTATCTTTCAGCAATAATGTTAACCTATCCATTTTTGCAAATTCTAAAAAAATTCTAATTATTTCTTAATCTTGTATCAGTTCTTCATTCTTCCAGTTTTATGCAAAAACAATCCTAGCTGCTGTGAGAAAGTGTACAATCAAATATAGATAGTGCTTATTAAAATTTTCTGGTACAATACCAAACATGAACATTTCCAGTTTTAAATTTCTTTCTATTTTCATCTTTTCCTGCAACCGTCTGTGTATTCTTTTCCAATATTGTTCAGCATATGTACACGTCCACCACATATGATAATAAGTACCTTGTTCATTCTTGCACTTCCAGCATCTGTCAGACAATTCTTTGCTCATTTTAGACAATTTAAATGGTATCATGTTCCATTTATAAAACATCTTATACAAATTTTCTTTATATGAAACTGCTTTTGTCATCCTTAAATTCTTTTCCCATAAGCTATGCCATCTATCAATATCAATTGGATATCCAAAGTTTTTCGCCCATCGTCTCTCTTGCTTGTTCATCTTCCATTCTCCTACTTAAAAAATTATACATTTACTTTTTTTAACTTTTCATCACTGGGCAGTAGCAACTCCCCAAATGCTATAATACCAATTTCAAATTCTTCTGTTTTTGCATCCATATCATATCTATTTTTTAATTGCATAAATTACCACTATTTAAAATTTATACCCTAGTTTTCCAACGCTAGTCTAGTTTTCAGTTTTCCTTTCGAATCTAGAATATCCTTATTTGTCCAGATTTTTTTCATATCGACCAAGCTTGGCCGCACAAAAGCTTCCATTCTGGAATTCTCGTATAAAATTTTTTTTTTTACTTTCTCCCATACCTTATACAGAGCATTTCTTATATAAGAGTTTTGAAAGTATTTATGGGCCTTAATTTGTACAATACCCTCCAAAGAAAGTGTGCCACCCTTGTTGTAAACCAAAACCATCAAGGTATAACAGTCTTTTATTTCTTAATAAAATCCTTTAGAGGGAGATGCATTAAATGACCCTTTAGAGCAAGGATGGCGAACCCATGGCACGGGTGCCGGGGCCATACTCATATCCCTCTCGGTCGGCATGTGCGCCGTCACTCCAGCAAAATAAAAAGAACATTCTTTAGTAGCAAGCCAGAGGAATGCAGGGTTCCCGCCCCCCTCACCCTCTCCACTTTACCGCCCTTCTGTCCAGCAGTCCAATCAGAGTGCTTCCTGTCTGGGGTAGAAGACGTGGAGGGGAGCATAGTACGCAAGAAGCAAAGATAGGCTGCCGCGAGAGCTGCAGAAGGCTGGGTGGGGTCGCCAGATTTTCGGGGAGGGTTGAGATTGACCATGGGGGGTGGGCGTGTTGCCATGTTGGTACTTTGCAGTACATAATTGGCTTTTGGGTTGTAGTTTGGGCACTCAGTCTCTAAATGGTCCACCATCACTGTTTAGAGGATAGAGGACGGATTGACTGCCTCCTTGCTGCTCTTCCACAGGGCCTTGAAGACACGGTTTTGTCACTGGGTCCGGGGTTCCCATTTGGAGCCCACCCAGTGGCTTGCTCGATTCCTATTATGGGATTGCATATATTAATAAGAACCTATTTTACATTTACATTTCCAACATTTACCTGCCATATTCTGAAATATTTTTGCAATTCTTTCTGGTATCATGCGCCATCTATAAAACATTTGGTATAGATTTTCCTTATACGATATAGACGTTGTCATTTTGTAGTTTCTTTCCCATAGCTTTTGCCATTTTTCTAACTCTATAGTGCATCCAAAATTTCTTCCCCATCTTATCATTGTCTCTTTAACTTGTTCTTCTTCCATTTTTTAGTTTATTAAAAAAAATATACATTTTTATTAGTTTCTCATCTGAGTTTATCAAACTATGTTTGTTCTTTATAAAGCCCATATAGTTTAATAACTATATCTTATATTCTTTTTATTTGTAAATATGTCCACCATGTATGTAATATTCATACCCTGATTTTCCATTTCTTGTCTTAATGTCATATTTCCTTCCGCATCTAGAATATCTTTATATGTCCAGATTTTCTCTAGATGAACCAAATTCGGATGTACAAATGCTTCCATTCTTGAAAGGAAATCTGGGGTTTTCAAATATGTTTTTTGTTTTATTTTTTTCCCAAGTTACTAATAATGCATTTCTTACGTAGCGGTTTTGAAATTATCTAAGTGTCTTATTTTTTCCATACCATAAAACTGCTTGCCACCCAAGTTGTAAATCATATCCTTCTAGATATAATAAGTTCCTATTTCTCAACATAATCCATTCTTTAACCCAAGTTAACACTGACGCTTGATAATATAACATCCAGTCTGGAGCACCAAATTAAGCTTGAACTTCTAAGGTTGCA
>JANHFO010014209.1:0-12653 GCA_032468095.1 Pareas carinatus | reverse complement strand
ACCTTTGTTTTATTCTGTAGCTGTGACAGCACTCCTTCCTCGCACTGATGATGTTACCTAGTTGGGTCATGAAACATCTGCAAGAAAACAGAGCGCACTAAGGACCCCTCAGAAAACAATATGAATAACATGAGGGCAAGTGCTGCTTTTTTATCCATGTTTGGTCCTTGAAAAGGAGGCCACCAGGTACAGATAGCCCTTGACTTAACCACCGTTTGTTTAATGACCATTCAAAGTTGCGACGACACTGAGGGAAAAAGCAACTTAACGGCTGTTTTTCACACGTGTGGCCGTCGCAGCATCCCCGTGGTCGTGGGCGCGTGGCAACTGGCATATGTTTAGGACGGTTGCAATGTCCGAGAGTCATGCGATCCCCCTTTGCAAAGTCAATGAAGAAGCCGGATTCACTTAGTGACTGGGTTGCTAACTTAACAAGTGCAGGGATTCACTTAACAACAGTGGTAAGAAAGGTCATAAAATGGGGCTGAACTCGCTCTGCAAATGTCTCACTTAGCAACAGAAATTTGGGGCCCAATTGTCGTAGGCCGAGGGCTAGTAATGCTAGAAGTAATAGAAGAGTATATTTGGATCTCTGATGTTGGAGAATTCTGGAAGTCCACACGTCTTAAAGTACTGGAAGCTGAAAAACACCACCCCCGTGTTTTCATGGATGCTTAAAGTACGAGGGCAATTCGGGGAAAAAAATCTCCATTTGGTTACCAAGGACAGACACTCACAGATACAGAACGTTTATTACACACATTAGGAAATGACAACATGAGACTTTTGATTGCACAGTACTGGAAGAAGGAACAATTGCCTACTATTGAAGAATGGACACAAAGTAATAAACTTAGCAGAGATGGCGAAAATCTCAGCGTATTTGAAAGACTGTTCACAAGAGAGATTTATACAAGATTGAAGAAGATGGATAGACTATATTCCAATCTTTTCTTAAAAACCTCCAGTGATGGAGCACCCACGATTTCTGGAGGCAAAGTGGTTCCACTGATTGTTCTCACTGACAGGAAATTTCTCCTTAGTTCTAGGTTGGATCTCTTTGATAAGTTTCCATCCATCACTTCAGGGGTTCCCAACCTGTGGGCCACTAGTGGGCCATGTGGGATTTGCAACCAGGCCACAGAAATGACTGGTTAGAATGTGCACGCACCTGCATCCTCACTTGTGCGAGCAGTGGCAAGTGCATGCACTCCATTTGCATGAACGACAGGCACGTGTAAGCTCCGCTCGTGTAAATGGAGCTATGTACATATGTCTGCCGGCCAATCAAGCAGAATCATCCCCTCTTCTCCCCCCGCCACTCCACTGGTTCGCAAAGCTGAAAACGTTGGGGAACTTTGCATAGCTTTTTGTCCTGTCCTCAGGTGCTTTGAGAATAGGTTGACCCCCTCTTCTGTGACAGCCCCTCAAATATTGGAAGACTGCTATCATATCACCCCTCGTCCTTTTCATTATTTATTTATTTATTCACATTTATATGCCGCCCCTCTTCATAGATTCGAGGCAGCTTAAAATATAACAATATGAAAAATTACACAGTTAACAATAATATATACAAATAGATTAGATTATGAAGTAAATATATATAACTACAAATAAAACATAAAGACACATTCACACACCATTCATGGTTGGATCTCGTGAGATCAACAGCCCCAAGCCTGCTGAAAAAGCCTGGTCTTCAAAGCTTTATGGAAAGCCACTAGGGTGAGGATGGTCCGGATCCCTGGAGGTAATTGGTTCCAAAGAGCCGGAACAGCCACATAGAAGGCCCTCCCTCGCGGACCCGCCAACCAACATTGTTTAGCTGACAGGATCCGGAGAAGGCCAACCCTGTGAGATCTTATCGGTCGTTGGGAGATATGTGGTAGAAGGCGGTTTCGTAAGTAATCTGGTCCCAAGCCATGTAGGCTTTAAAGGTGATCACTTATACCTTGAATTTTGTCCAGAAACCAATAGGGAGCTAGTGCAGTTTGCAGAGAATTGGTGTAATGTGGGTGTATCTAGGTATATCCAAAATAGCTCGCACGGCTGCATTCTGAACTAACTGTAGTTGCCGAACACTTTTCAAGGGTAGCCCCATGTAGAGCGCGTTGCAGTAATCTAATCGTGAGGTGACAAGGGCATGAGTGACTGTACGAAGTGCCGCCTGATCCAAATAGGGTCACAATTGGTGCACTAGGCGAACCTGTGCAAAGGTTCCCCTAGTCACAGCAGTTATATGGTGGTCTAATTTTAGCTGTGAGTCAAGTAGGACTAAACTCAAACTAAACTAAACATACCCAATTCCAGCAACTGTTCATTGTATGCTTTAGCCTCCAAATCCCTAGTCATCTTTGTTGTTCTCTGTATGCTTTTTAAAGTCTCAAAGGGTTTTTTGGGGGATGGGTATTGTGACCAAAACTGGATGCAGTATTCCGAATGTAGTCTTACCAGTGCAGTACAAAGCAGTCCTAGTACTTTATGTGGTCTTGATACTATCCTTCTGTAACAACTACAGGGCGACAATGAATTAAGCACACAAGAGTGTTCAACAAAAAAGCAGCACATCATACACATATAAATTATAAAAATACATGCAATCAAGATAGGGTTGGGTTTTTGTAAGAAAGGTTATTAGACTTACTCTTTTTTAAAATAAAAAGTAGGGAAGAACATGAATAGCTTTTCCAGTAATAAGCTCATGAAGTGCTTTAGCTCCATCTGGAATTAAAGGGGTTAATGGCCCTCCTACATTCAGGAAAGATAGTCTTTAACAATGCAAATCTAAAACAACCATTGGAAGCTTTGGTGAATAAGAGCTGGGCTATTTATACCATCAGGCTTTAAATTACCAAGGCTATGCACCAATGAAAACAGGATCCACTCTTCACCTTTTCCTTTCTACAACTGTGCGCTTGTGTCCACATTCTTACCTTTCAGTTGAAGACACAGATGTGATGAAATGAACTGTAGTTCGCATAACACATCGGCTAGCATATTATGGATTTCCCTCAGGTTTGTAGTCCTAGACCATTCCTCTACAAAGCTGATCCAATCATTTTGAATGACCATCCACCTCACAGCCACTCCTCTTTCTGTCTGTTAATGGATTTAGATGTCCTGATTAATAACTCATTCACATAGAGATAACAGTATCAGGAGGAGACTGTCTTTAGCTGAAGACTATTGTTTCTCTAGAGATGGAGTGATTACTACTGATTGCCTTTTTGTGAAATGTTCAGATGACCTTAAAAATTCAGGGCCACTCTTTCCTTGCTGGAGGGCCAGGCAAAGGCTGGATGGCGTGCTGGGAAAGGAATGCCACAATTATAAAGGACAGCATCCTATGGCTCCTTCCTTTTTTTTTTTGTAAATATCATTTTCAATATTAAACAAACATATACAGAGAAAAGGAAGAAAAAAAGACAAAAAAGAAAGACAATAAAATGATCATATAAAGCAAGTAATTCATTTTTCTTTTCTTCTTCTTCTTCTTCTTCTTCTTCTTCTCCTCCTCCTCATCCTCCCCCCCCTTCATCCTCCTTCTTCTTATCTTAGTTTACATCCAGTCTCTCTTTTAAAGTAGAAGTCTAATCTTTCTAAATCACACTTTTTACATCCATTCCATTTTCACAACATTAAAATATTCAGGTTAATTGTTATCTAAAATTCCCCTTTTTCATATTTATCACTTTACATGTTTTCTCAATCCCCAGTTACTATTTTATACATTTCTTAATTTTTAATTTTACCTGAACAATAAAACTTTTCATTTAGCATATACAATTCATAAATAATCCGTGTCAAATAAACTTTTTTCAATTTTATCACTTTAAAAACCTTCTTAATTTCTTAATTTAATTTCTAATTTTATATAGAGATATCATTTCAATATATACATTTCAAATCCATAATAAATCCATATAATAATCAATATCTTAAACTTATAATCTCAAATAAACCACGTATTTCAATTCTATAAAGCACACATTTAATAAAATTCTCTTCATCAGTACCACCAACAACCTTTTACTGCTCTTATACCACCATTTTAGCCTATATCTCTCCTGGCAGCTATTTCTTCTTCAAACACTTCTTTAAACGAGTTCTCCTTTATTTTAGTAAATATTTCTAGCTTAAAATTCTCTTTCCTCTTATTTCTCAATTCTATAGTGTCCCTACTCCCAAATTCATTCCCCACTTCTTTTTACTTAACCACCCCTTTTTTTGTTCAGGGTTTTCTCCTCCTTCAACTTTACAACAAAATTCAATTTACTACCATTGAGGCCCTCATTACTATAATACCTTTTTCCCGAAAGTCTCTGGAAAAATTAATACTTTTCTCCGTCATCTTATTTCTTATTGTCTGATTTTTGTTCTTCTTCTTAAGTTTTTTCCTTCTGCTTTGTCCTAGTATTTTTTCCATTTTTAAAAATCTCTGTTTGGCATCCCGCTTTGTTTGTTGGTAGCAATGTCTACCGTGTAGAAGTATTTCTTCTACACGGGCTGAGAACATCTCACTATTTGAATTTTGTTGTACCTCGTCTTTAGTTAGCTCAATTTTAGCCATTTTAGTCAACTATTTTTCTTCTTAATTAGTTAAATCCAACTTTATAGTCCGATTTTATTACTCACAGTCCATAGTCCAAATCTTTCTCAGTCTCATTGTAAATCCATCCAATTTCAGGCCTTAGAAGTCCAAATCTTTAAAAAAATAATTTATTGTTCTTAGTCATGCACTTCTTTGCAAACCACCATCAATCTTCCTTAGCATCATCACTCATTTCAATTAAAATCCAGAACAAACAGTCTTTAAATCCTTTATATTTATCTCAAGTAATCCACGAAAATCCACAAATAGAAGAAGTTAGAAATTCATCACCTTCCGAATGTCCTCCATTTTAAGTCTCTTTCAACATTCCTTCGTAGTTTCACTCCTTTGTTGATTTAAGTCACCTTTTTTTAGACTTTTTCTGGGAGTAATTTATCAATTTTCTTACTCAAGCAGGCCAATAAATTTTGCTTTTATAGAGTGTAATCATGCGTTTTGCTTATCCTCACCGGACCAGATGTTTTTGGTCTTCTTGCTTTTGTCGATGTTGGTTTCGTGATGTTCCAGGCCCCTCCCTAGTGGCGCCGCTTTCGTGGACGCCCTTTTCTCCCACCAGAGAAAAAGAGTTGTGCCGGTTATGCTCCCCACATGGCCTCCCTCTTCAGCTGCCCTTCCAGGGCAGCCTTGGGCACTCATATGCCCCCAAAATGAGGAAAAGAAGGACTCCGGCCGCCAGAGCCCCAGCAGCCTCATCCTCATTGGGAGAAACCGGAAGTCCCTATGGCTCCTTCCTTAGTTCTACCCTGCACAAACTTCAGAAGATGCTGGCTCATCAAATATGTTGAAGCAGATTTATTGTCAGTCCAGTTATCCTTTTTTTTACTTGAAATATGTGCCAGTCTTGAACTTTACTGCAGGTAACGGCATATATCATCATGTGACTAAACATGTGATTAAAATACTAAACGTATATTCTTATATCATCATCATCATCATAAATGAATACACTATGGGATGAAGACTTCTTCATTGAAGGCTATGGAGTGGAACCCTCCACATTCTGCAGGTTAGTATGCAAGATGTTTTCAAGTTACTCATTCTAGGGCTGAAAGTTAATGTCTAAAGTCATCCAGCCAGCTTCTAATGGAGGGCTAGAACCTGGGTCTTTCCACTCCTAATCCAGCACCCTAACCATTACACCACACTGGTGATCCATCCATCCATCCATCCATCCATCCCTATACTAACGGATATATATGTGAAATACCACTCACTGATTTATCACCAGATCTCCCAAACTATTAAAGCTACAAACCTGATATTTGGTAGATCTGTTCATCTTGGCATCTAGGCGCTCACTAAGAAAGAATTTTTCAAAATATTAATTTTTACATGAGCCATTTCAATTTTTTAATTCCAGAGGTTGTGATTGGACAACATATGATTTGATTCCTTTATCCTGATTGGAGGGCTTTTTGGAGGGCTTTTGCAGCTTCCCTGTTTGGTTTTGAATTTTTCATTGACCCAGTACTAATGGAGGGGTTAGGAGCAGCAGTTCAGGAGACTGCAAGAAACTGCTTCTCCATGCTGGAAAACTGCTTGGAAGCCTCGATTGAACCAGTACCTATGGTAGCAATGCAGATGAGTGCAAAAACCAGGAAGGGCAGGGCCAGACAAGGCCTCAAAGCAGTTGAGAAGCCTACTGAGCCCTCTTTGCTCTTTTTTTTCTGTTTGAATATTCTAGAAAGACTTACAGTGACCGGCTTTTCTCCCCCCCCTCCAAAACCTATTGCTTTCATTCTCTGCAAAAAACGCCATGGGTGGGGTGGGGAGGCTGAACAAGGCCTGCAAAGTGCTTTCGGGGGCCTATCCTTTCCAAGGCCTATCCTCCACTTGGCACGTGCACCTTATTATACCAAACCCGTAGCAGAGCACGGGTACCAAAAGCTAGTGGTAATATAAAATATAACAATTCATATAGGTGGTCCTCGGGATTTCAGATTATGAATTTGGTGGTCCCTGAGGTCAAAAGGTTTTGAAACCACAGCTTTACAGTATTATTTCATCATAAATTCTTTTTCTCAGTTTTAAATATAGGAAAAAAACAATTCCACGCTATTTCTTAAAAGTTTATGCTATATATGTGTGTGTGTGTGTGTGTGTGTGTTTTCATAGGTTTTCACGGGTATAGTTATGTAGGTTTGAGCATGTTCGGGTTTTTCCCCGTGTAAGATTGTGAGGTTCTTGGCGACGTTTCGGTGAGGTCTCACCATCTTCAGGCTGGTGCCTCTGGCTTTGTTTCAATTGAAATATATATATCAGTATAAGCATTCTTTATGTATAGGGGGAATTTACATATTTCTTCACAGTCACTCTTTACTGATGAGAAGCCCTTTAAAATTCAAAAGGTATTGTATCTACATAATTTAGGAACAAGCTGATACCTCTTAACCTCACTGCCCAATTGATCTAATTTATTTTTTAATCATGATTCATGTAATCTTGAAGTACTTTTAATACTCAGAAATGTACACAAATGTTAATTTTTTACTAAACTGAATACAAATACAAGTTTGAGTCTATGCTGCCAGATGTAGTTTCACCTAGAAACAGCAAATCAAAAGTAGGAAGGAAGTAATTTAATCTTTGCAACAGTGTCTCCTCTGGAGGAAATGTCAGCTAATTTCTGTGCTCCCAGTTCATTTAGAACACCTGCAGGAATGGTCAAATTAGCAGCCATGATTAATCAAACCTTCACTGCTTCTCTATCTGTGTGGAAGCATATAAAAAGAGGGTTTGGCTAGGCATTGTATTCTTATTTTTTTTCTTTCTTGCAGGCACACCTGGCTTCACAGCGGATAGTTGGCTAAGGAATAAATAGTGTGGGAAATTGTTTTGGGAAAAAGAAACCTTGAAAAGATGATCAGGCTATCAGATGCCGGAGATGCTTACATTCTCTCTGATGATGAAGGCAAGTTTTAGAGGCTAAGGTTGACTCTTTGGAAGAAGGAAGGGGAAATGTGGCAGACTTGCAATATTCTGCCACTATACTGTTGCCTATTTTAATATAATATATTGCTAGTTTCATCACTGGAAACCTTCAAGAAGAGATTAGACAGCCACTTGTCAAAAATAATATACGGCAGTGATAGCAAACATATGGCATGTGTGCTGCAGTGGGCACATAGAGCCCTCTCTGCTTGCACATGAGATAAGTTGTCTCAGCATCGCCCCAGAGCTGAACATGCCCAGAAAAATAGTGGCACCAGGTGATGATATCATGGGGCCATGCACATGCTCAGAATAGTGGCTCCAGGTGATGTCAAGAGTTGCAACTCATTAGTCACAACTTGTCCAGACACTTGGTGCCTAAAAGGTTAGCCATCACTGGTATAGGGTCTCCTGCTTGAGCAGGGGATTAGACTGAATGATCTACAAGGTCCCATCCATCTGTTGTTGTTGTAATAATCATCCTATAGAATCAGTTTCCTGGTTTGGTCTACCTTGCAAGTCTGACAAGTTGTACCTAAGCCAAGGAGTTATCATCTTCATAGCCTGTTCTGTAATTAACTGAACATTTCTGTTGGTAATCATATGGCAACTCTATAGTTTCCATGAGTCTTTTCTATTTAATTGGGATCAAAGCAGTAGGGTAGAGATGTCCATCTCACTTTCTCCCAAAGGCAACTGGACCTTTTGGCTTTTTCCTTGAAATGTTTCACTTCTCATTCAAGAAGTTTCTTCAGACCTAAAGAAGCTTTTGGATGAGAAGCAAAAGTTTTTTTGGGGGGGAGGGCAAGCAAAGTCCACTTGCCTTTTCGAAAAGCACCTTTGGGACAACCTGGATGATTAAGAATTTCCATAGGCATCTCACTTTTTCCTTACTATACAGAGAAAAGCAGAAGGCTCTTCTGGCAATAGTTGGAGGAAAGATCCTGAGACAGTCTTAACCAGACATTGAGAGGGTGGAATTAACTTGAAATGTCACGATAATAGTTGTAGGTAATGATGGAAACAACGCTGGTGGTAGAAAACCTGGGTTTCCAGCAAAAAGTTTTGAAATCAGGATATTCAGGTTTGTTTCAGTGTACGAACATTTCTGTATTTCACGCGCTGACTCTTATCCTCGACCGGAACAAATATTTTATAAAAGGGGAAGAAATACGATGTGCTTGACAGTGCTGCTAGAAACGTGAGTAAAAATAGACTGCTGACTGCGCATCCTCCCCCCCCCCCCCCGCTTTAATTCTAGCTTGTTGTTTGTTACCGGCTAAGCGACAGCCTACTTCAAAGGGAGAATCTGAGCATGCTCCCTGTTTACCCATAACTGAGCCTGTTTCTCAACGTTACAGGTTTGTCGCCCGCGCTTCACATTACTTTGCAACTTTTCTCTCTCCATGCATAAATCATGTTTTCATGTAAAATAGCAGTGGCCTAACCCAGGACTATCTTACCCCTTTTCTAGTTTTACTGCCTTTACGTTTGTTTCACGCCCGCTTGCAACAAGAAAGGACCCCAAGTAAGGGCAAAAAGGTGTAGAGCTTCACAATCTACCACCGCGCATGCTCGTTCCTATCTGGCTGTGATGGGCATCAGCTTGTGAACCGAGCCTAGGAAAGCTGCGGAGCAAAATAATAATTATAATAACCTTGGACGCTTGAAAATACAGTGGAAGCGTGTTGCTTTTACGCGCTGCTGGTAAGGGTCTTGCTTTTCTGCGCCGACGTGTTGCTCCGGGCGGAATCGCCAGCCCAGTTTGGGACGGCGGTGGGGGAGGAAACAGGGTGCCCAGGAGCGCGCGTGCCAGGGTGGCGATTGGGGGAAAGAGCGGTGCGACATCGGGAGAAATACCAGTTTAGGGACGAATGGGGGAGAAACCTCTGTACGGGTGAACGTGGTTTGCTTGGACAATCGTGGAAGCAGACTTGTTTTGACACATAATACAAATAAAATGGCTGTGTGCTCGGGTGGAAAGCCCTTTAAGCCCCCTGGCGATTGGAGCTTGCCTGCTCCCGAACACCTTGGAATAATCCCCAGTGTGAATCCAAGAAGAGTGACTTCTGAGTCATCGTGCAAAGAGGCGTCGGAAGGCTGCCATTTTCCACTCCTAGGATGATTTAAATCTGCAGACCATGGCTTGGCTTTGAAAAAGGGCCCTTGTGTTTGATTCCCCGGTTCCTGTTCCTTGAATTCCTCTCGCAGTAGTCCATCTTGTGTTGTTTACTTGTAATGCAAATTACTTACTCGTTTTGGGCCTGAAAGAAGTTCGTGTCATCAGAAAAGGATTTTTGTAGCAAAGAAGCTACTTCCGGAGAGAGATGGGGGCGCGCGTTTAAGACTAAGGTTTATATAGTTCTAATTTTATTTAGATACCTGCTGCCCTTGGTAAATGAAATGGGTTATGAAATCAGGATTCCTGCCGTCTTCCACTCTATTTTCCACTGGGGGTGATTACCAAAACCTAAAATAATTTCATAATGATTATAAACCACAAGGGAGTCCTGGGTTTGCATAGTGGAGTCATAGAGATTATAGCATTCTTGCTTTCCCTTATTTAAAATATATAGTTAGGAAGATAATTCTGCCAGAATTTAGCTACTTAAAGTGGGGACACAAAGAGGAAACTCATTTTTGGGCTCCCTCGGTACTCCGAGACCTTGTATGTTTCAGATATGATCTTATGGCTTTATATCCTGTGTTAACTTTTTATATATTTATAGGTAAGGCATATTTTGAAATGACCTTTGGGCCAGAAGTGATCACTGCACTTCCCTTACTTCTTTGAGTCAGAGTTAGTGCCTTCCCCTCAGAACAACTGAAAAGAAAAACCCTCAACCATTACAACACAACAGGAGATAATAGTTTCCTGCTTACTTAGTTTTGAATATATTTTGACTTCACATTTACTTTATACATCAACTGGACAATCATTATCTCCTGGAAGTTGATGACAATAAAGAGAGGAAGGGACAAGAAGGAAAAACTCTTGTTGCCAGAGTGTGACTCTACCTCCCCAATTATGAAAAAAAAAGAACGGTTGGTTATATAATGAGTAGATAATACATATAGTCACCCCATTTTTTTAAAAAAAGAATGCTATTACCCAATGCTTAAATAATGTAGGTTGTTTGAAGCCAGTAGTCTGTGAGAATTGGGATCATTCCATACTTTAATCTGCATTTAAAGAGGATATTATAAAACTGAGCTTCAGCAGGTGGCAGCATGATAACCTTATTATAGCAATTTGGAGACCACCCAATTCTGATGACACCTGGTGGTTCACAATTTAAAATTTGATAATATTAAAAAAGAAAAACATAAACAGTTTTAAGGCAGACATGTAAACAGAGTAACCTAACACAGAATTGTTGGGAGAAATAGGAAGAAGTATTAGATATGTTCATTGTCTTGAGTTATTTATAAAAATGGTAAAGATGGGATATAAAATAACATAAAATCTTATTCAACAGGAGATCCATCATTGACCTAGCTCCAAGGCCTGGGAGAATAATCAGGTCTTCGGTAGTTTATTCAGCATCACTTGTGAGACCTATTCAAATCTAAACCTTGCTTTAGTTTGGAAACCAGGTAGTGTTCAGCATGATCTGTACTAAGATGTGCCCTATTTAGAAAATACCAGGGTTGTAAATTAAACTGTAAAGTCAAAAGGTGTCTTGGAAGAATGCAATGGTAAGCTATTTCTATGTTATACAAACCAAATTACATGTATGTATCCATAAAGCTGATTTTGATTTTAGAAGACTTCGTATAAGGCTGATGTCATCATCTGTCCTTCTCTTCTGTCCCTTTTTTCTCATTAACCTGCAATTGCTCACAGTGTTCTATGACTCCTTAGAGCATAAAAAAATTTCCTTATTAGTTTTCATTGTTTGGAGCTAATAATAATAACAACAACAGCTTTATTTATACTCCGCCCTTTCCCCCCCCCCAAGGACTCAGGGCAGCTGACAGGCCTAATAAAAATACAATACAATACAACACAGTAAAAACAACATTAAAAATATTAAATAGGGCCTAATTAAAAAGATGGGAGAAATGATAGTGGTTTCCACCTAAATCATAAAAATTAACTAAAATGTTTAAAACCAGTTCAAAAACCAAATTTAAAACGGGAACTAGGGCTCGGCTAAGCCAGCCTGCTGAAATAAGTGGGTCTTCAGGGCGCGACGGAAAGTCCGAAGGTCAGGGATATTGCAGGGGAGAGATCGTCCCAGAGGATGGATGCCGCCACAGAGAAGGCTCTTCCCCTGGGGGTCGCCAGTCGACATTGTTTGACCAACGGCACCTTGAGGAGGCCCTCTCTGTGGGAGCGTGTGGGTCAGCGGGAGGTATCGGTTGGTAGAATGTGGTCCTGCAAGTAAGTGGGCCCTATGCCATGGAGCGCTTTAAAGGTGGTAACCAACACCTTGAAACTCACCCGAAAGACCACCGACAGCCAGTGCCAGCTCGCGCAGGAGTGGAGTTACGTGGGCGCACCCACTCGCTCCAAAAATCCCCCGCATGGCTGCATTCTGGACTTGCTGGAGTCTCCGGGTGCATTTCAAGGGGAGCCGCATGTAGAGAGCATTGCAGTAGTGCAGACGGAAAGTGACGAGAGCTTGAGTGACTATTCGTAGGAAGTCCCGATCAAGAAAGGGACGCAACTGCCGAACCAGGCGGACCTGATAGAAGGCCCCCCTGGCGACAGCTGCCACATGATGTTCCAGAGGCAGCCGTACATCCAGGAGGACCACCAAGTTGCGCAATCTTTCCGTGGGGGCCAATGCTTCGCCCCCAATAGCCAGCGGTGGTTCGAGCTGGCCATATCGGGATGCCGGTAACCACAGCCACTCAGTCTTGGAGGAGTTGAGCTTGAACTCCTGATCCAGATCCGCACAGCGTCCAGACACTGGGTCATCACTTCCACGGCATCGTTGGGGTGGCCCGGGGTAGAGATGTACAGCTGATGTATCATCAGTGTACTGATGGAACTCCACCCCAAAGCCAAGGATGATCTCGCCCAGCGGCTTTACATAAATATTGAACAGGAGAGGCTAGAGGACCGACCCCTGCGGCACCCTACAAGTGAGACACCGAG
>JANHFO010014197.1:0-12655 GCA_032468095.1 Pareas carinatus | reverse complement strand
TTTGTTATTCCTTCATTAGTTCGTTCCTTCATTACTTCCTTCCTTACTTCCTTCCTTCCTTCCTTCCTTCCTTCCTTCCTTCCTTCCTTCCTTCCTTCCTTCCCTCTCTACTTCCTTCCTTCCTTCCTTCCCTCCTTCCTTTCCTCTCTACTTCTACTTACTTACTTACTTAATTACTTACTTACTTTCTCTTTTCTTACTTGACCGGCCCTACTGTTTCAAGAGCTTCCAATTGGCTTCTGGGTATGATTCAAAATGCTAGCTGACATCTTTAATATCCACAGGTGGGGCTGCCTTCTCCTCGCTTCCAAGGAGTTGCCATCTAAGGGGACTTAAGAAATGGACATTATTTGCCTCTGTATCCATGCTTTGGATGCGTAACCCCACTCAACTCTTCCCTCCCGATCTTCAGGAGAACATTTAAGAATTGGATTTTCCATCTAGCCAAGGAGGAAAGCTTGAGTTAAAAACTGCATATAAATGCAATACGGAAATAAGTAAGTAGTATGCAACAGGTGTCTAGAGTTATCATGTTGCTGAAACATCTTTCCATTCATTGAAATCTCCTGATGACATCTGTTTTTCATTGGTCTGTTGTATATCCTTCTTTCTGACCACCAATTCTAAACAGAAAAAAAAATGTTTTCTTCCTTGTTCCTTGGAGCTCAGATTTTTTGTGTAACGTTTTCTATTTTAGTGAATGAGAGAGAAAGATGGAAAGAAAATAAAACACAGAGCTTAAATTCACCAATCATTTCACGGGAACTATATATAACAATGACACTTCAAGAGGGCCTCCTTTGACATTATGACTAATGATTCAAACCATGATTTGTTTCTAACCTGTTGAATGTTTAAGAGCTTTTCTGATCCCTTGCAAAATTCAGTTACTCCCCATTATTGACCACAAAAAGAAAAAAGAAGAAGAGAAAGACCCTTTTTCCTTTAAAAGACCTTATTAATCATCTGGATTTTGTAGCACTTTATCAGAGGAAGCATTCTCCTGGAAAGACGCTGCTGTTAAAAAAACGATGCTGTTCAGGAGAACCTCAAAAACATCTTGAGATCTTTTTTAAAAAGCGTTTTCCTTCACCACCACCCCAAATATTACAACCCTAACTCCCAAGTGTGAAGGTCTTCATTAAATGCCCCTTGCAATTATTTCTGATATTGTTCTTTACAGTAAATAGAATTGTTGATATGAACCAAACTGGAGTTCATAGATCTTTAAAGGGGGCCTGCCAATATGATTTTTTTTTTCCCATGTGCAGAATCCAAAACCTTTGTCAAGAGGATAAAAGCAAAGTCTTATCATCATGAAACAAGATCTTCCCCTTTCAGGCGTGGCTGCAGTATCTCGACAGGCATAGCAAAGAGATAGAATTGCCTTTTGATGGAGCGAACAGGCCATCACTACCTGCAACACAAGACTAGACCATGACTTCAATTATATGGTGACAGATGCCATCCTGACCAGAGGTCTCCAACCTTGGCTGGCTGAGGAATTCTAGAAGTTGAAGTCCACAAGCCTTAAAGGGACCAAGGTTGGAGACCTCTGATCTTGACATTTTGTCCCTCCTTTTGACACCCCCACAGGGACAGGAGACCATCAGGATCTCTGGAGCTTGTTGGCCACGTGGGAAGTCAAAAAAGAAGGCTATGACAAGCTACTTTCATACTGATAGACGATAATATTTGTAGTTCAAGGTTGAACCGTGCGGTTCTTGGTGCGCTCTGAACTCGGCTGTTTTGTTGCAGATGTTTAATTACCAAACTAGGGCACTGGTTATGTTACTTAGCTTGGTAATAAAATGTCTGCAAGAAAATAACAAAGCTCAGAAAGTAACATGGACCCTCATACTTTCATACCGTTGTCAGGAAACCTGCAGAGGCATACAGCCTCTGCTTTCACCATCTATACTCTACTAAAGGAAGTTTTTACGTTTAGTTTAGCTCGCTTCACAAGAGTCGGAGAAAATAACTGGGAAAGAGATGAGGCAAGAGAATCATATACTGCAGAGATCCCCATTACCGGATAAGCATTGAGGTTTTAAAAAAGTAATAAATGCAATCGACTGGCTAAACATTAGGAGTTTCAGTCATGTACAACATCAGGAGGATAAAAGCTAATGCAAATCTTTGTCACAAAGATATAAGACAATTTGCACCTGTTTTCTATATTCCCTGGATAACTTCGTTTCTGACCAAAAGATTTCATGGGGATGTTTTCAGATAGATCATATCTCATTTTCCTTCTTGGCTATTCCCCACTTTGCTTGCTTGGTCATTTGATTTACAGCTCACGTTTTCTCCAGCATTTCAAGGCAACTTGCATTATGGTCTCTCTTCAAGTTATCCCAATAATAATCTGGTGAGTAAAAAGAGAATGATAGCTAAAATACCTCCCAATGACTTTCTGTTGACTCAGATCAAACTGAATTTGGTTCTTCCTGGTTTTCATCCAATGCCTTCAGCCATAGATGTCAAACACAAGGCTTGTGGGCTGAATCTGACTCACAGCCTCCTTAAATCCAGCCTACGAAGCCACCCTGGAGGCAAGCAGGGTGCTTCTCCGGGGTGGCAGCAGTGAGGGGGGTCTCAGGGGGATCAGTGGCACCACAGGGGGAGGTTGATGATGCCCATTTGGGGTTCAGCAGTGCTGCAGGTGTGTGAGGGGGTCACGAGAGGTCGGTAGTGTCCCCAGGGGAGCCGCAGGAGGGAGGTTGGTGCCTGCGAAGGGCCAGGGGGAGTTGGTAGCACCCATGGAGGTCAGAGGCACCCATGGGAGCCACATGGGGTCAGTGATGTCTGTGGAGGGCAGTGGTAGTGATCCTCAATGAAATTGAGTTTGTCATGTCTGCCTTAAGCCCTACTCTATATTGGCTGGGTGCTTAATTGCTATGGAGGGAGGTACACCTTTATATAGAGCTATAATCAAAGGTAAGCTACTGCAATAGTGGCTCATACCTCGGGGAAAAATGTGTCAGTAACAACAGAAGGCCATGGAACAGAACAAGAGTTCAGGTAGAGGAAACACTGAAATGGTTAGGATTGCATCACAACAGGAAGTGGGTTAGAGATCGGTTTCTATCTATTTGTGGAATCCAACAACTGCTACTACTGGAGTGACCAAATTGGCCTACAAGAAAGACCAAATGAAGAACAGAATAGAGGCATGGGAAGAGAAAGCACTACATGGCCAGTACACTTTAAAAAAAGAGAGGGAGAAAGCAGATAACGACAAGACCTGTCAATGGTTAAGGACAGGAAAGTTGAAGAAAGAGACCGAGGGACTAATTCTGGCTGCACAAGACCAAGCCTTAAGGTGCATACAAAGCCAAAATAGGAAAGACAGCCACAGACAGTAAATGCCGCCTATGCAAAGAAGCTGAAGAAACAGTGGACCATCTAGTAAGCTGCTGCAAGAGGATCGCACAGACTGACTACAAACAGGGGCATGACAAAGTAGCAACAATGGTGCATTGGAAGAAATATCATTTGCCTGCAAGCAAGAACTGGTGGGATCATAAAATAGACAAAGTCATAGAAAATGAAGAAATTAAGCTGCTCTGGGATTTTAGAATTCAAACAGACAGGCATTTACTACATAACACCCCGGACTTAACAATTGTCGATAAGAAAGACAAAAAAGTCTGGATAGTGGATGTGGCAGTGCTCGGAAACAGCAGAATAGAAGAGAAAGAACTGGAGAAGGTCACAAAATACAAAGACTTACAAATAGAAATAGAACGACTCTGGCAAAAGCGAGCAAGGGTGGCCCCAATAGTCATAGGTGCCTTAGGTGCAATCCCAAAACAACTGGAGCACCATTTGAACACCATCGGCATCGACAAATTCACCATCGGTCAGTTGCAAAAGGCAGCTTTACTAGGAACAGCGTCCATCCTGCGATGGTATCTGTAACACCACCAACATCCCTATTTGCCTATCCCAGGTCCTGTGTAAGGACCCGATAGGTAGACAAAAATGCTAAATCCAGTCTCAAAATCTGGTGGACTGTGCGATGAACCATAATAATAATAATTTCTAGACATAGACAGTCATTGCATCTATAGACATAATCAATTGTGTATATAAGCATTCATAGTCATAAAGTACGTATAAGGTGCAATCGACAAACCACAATCCCATTCATGAACACAATTCACAATCGTAAGTACATTCATCATGTCATCATGTATAAAGTGCGGACATCATGTCACAAAAATCCGTTTTCATCCTGTCACAATCAGCCCTCACACTTACAACCATCTTCATGTCCCCATGATCACATGACCAAAATTTGGAGGCTTGGCAACTGGCATATATTTAGGACAGTTGCAGTGTCCTGGGGTCATGTGATTATCATTTGGGACTTCCCCCGCTGGCTTACAACAAGCAAATCTAATGGAGGAAGCCAGATTTACTTAACAACTGGTGTGAGTCACTTAATCAGTGACTTGTTTCATGACTGCAGCAAAAAAAAAGGTTGTAAAATTGGGTGAGTCTCACCTAACCATTTCATTTAGTAATAGACCCTCCAGGTCCGATTTTGTGGTTGTTCGCTGAAGAGTACCTGTATATTTATCGGAGCAAACAAAATTTTCAGATTCTGAAGTCATAGATGCCATTCTACCAAAATTTCATGAAAGATGCAAAATAAACCTTAAAATAAGGAATAAACTTTGAAATACTAAAGAGGAATTTAAAAAGAAAGAGTACACTCAAATTAGTATAGGTAGTCCTTCTACACGAAGAGAGAGGAGAGAGAGAGAAAATAAGTGAAGAGTGCTAGAAAGAAAGAGGATAAGAAAAACTAAGGAGGGAAAAGAAGAAGAGAAAGGGAAGGAAGGAAAAGGAAAGGAAATAAGAATAGACAGATGAGGTAGAGATGAGGAGAAGGTAAAAGGGAAATATATTTTCCAAAGACCACTCTAATTGAACTTGAGAT
Organism: Pareas carinatus; assembly: GCA_032468095.1. NCBI lineage: Eukaryota > Metazoa > Chordata > Lepidosauria > Squamata > Pareidae > Pareas > Pareas carinatus. The sequence continues at coordinate 7,704 of JANHFO010014197.1, read as the reverse complement.
ACGGGGAGGGAAGGGGAAAGAATGTACATATAGATATACCTATATAAATATAAAGTAATTACATTAGAAGAAGATGCATTCCATTGTTAAGTTTTATATTTTACCTAGAAGGAAAATGAAATTTGATATTGTACATTTGCTAATGTTTTTTTCTCTCTCCTGTGGAAAATTATTTTAGTCATGAAAACTTAATAAAAATAATAATTTAAAAAAAATTAGCATAGGTAGTCCTTGACTTACAGCCATTTGTTTCGTAATCGTTCAAAGTTACAACAGCAGTGGTGAAAAAGAGTGACTAATGGCCGTTTCTCACCCTTAGACCATTGCCACAACCCGGTGGTCACAGAGGCTTTGCCGTTAACATATATTTATGACAGTTGCAACATCTGGGAGTTATGTGATCCTCTTTTTGCGACCTTCAGACAAGTCAAGCCAATGGGGAAGCCAGAGTCACTCAACCACCGTGTTACTAAGTCAACAACTGCGGTGATTCACTAAACAGCTGTGGTAAGAAGGGTCGTAAGATGAAGCAAAACTCACTTAACTGTCTTGCTTAATGACAGAAATGTGCGGTTCAACTGTCGTCGTAAATCAAGAACTACTTGTAAAGCAAGGAAGAGGAAAAAACCTTGCTTGGTACAATGGAAAGCTGTCCGTCTAATCTTACCTAAATTCGAGATATGACAAGGGAAGCGAACACTGAATCTCCACCAAGGAAAAGGATACCCAAATCACGCCTGCTTCCAGGCAAATCCCTCTCCAGCCTAATTATCGGACATGAAATAATTTCAATGTTTTAAAAAAAGACTCTGGCAGCTGTTTCATTGATGATTACAAGGAGAGCCAAGGATAGTTTAGACAGGATGGTGGCCAAAGGCTTTTTCCCCAACTGCATCTCCTTCCAAAAAGAATTTTTTCCCCTCTTCCTTTCAATTATTTATTTATTTATTTAGATTTATATACCGCCCTTCTCCCGAAGGACTCAGGGCGGTGTACAGATAACAGATAAATCACGTCTGATTTTCAGAGACTGACTGGACAAGTCCCTGGAGTTTTCTTGGCAAGGTTTTTTAGAAGTGGTCTGCCACGGCACCCTTCCCAGGACAGACAGAGGGTGACTGACCTAAGCTAGAATTCACAAACTCCTAGTTTTTAGCCTGATTCCTTCACGTGGAAAAATACCAAACTGGCTCTCAAAACTTAAACTCTGAAAACTTCTTCTATTTTTTTTTAATAACAGTAAAGGGCTATAATGGAGCAACAGTTTGGATTTTTGCGGTTTCCACTGTAAACGCATCGATGCAAAATGGAAGAAACATGTCATAGCTTATGTCCATATCTGTAAACTTTTACAACTGAATTTAATGATTAACTCTTTAACCCGGATGTTTTCAAATCTCATGAAATGGACTACAAGGCTATTCTGAACAATGCAGCAGTTTTGCAGAGAATTTTTGAGGTGGCAAAGTCTGCCGGCTGGAGATACTGGTTAAGCTGTTGGGTTTCACTACTGTGTGCAGCTAGAAACAAACCAACCCACGATGCCCCCCCCCACAAATGCTTATAATTCACTGCAAGGAATTGTTGATAAACACCAACCTAAGAAATCAAAACTTCAGTGCTCTCTCTCCCTCCCCCTTTCCCCTCTCCCTATCTCGTTCCCGCTCCCTCTCTCTCTCTCTCCTTCTCTTCCCCCTCTTTCTCTTCTCTCTCTCCCTCTCTCTCCCTCCCTCTTCCCCCCCTCTAGGGTCAGAACTACCTTATTGGACTCAGTGTTGTAGGTTATGCTTTGTTAATATTGTCCTTTTTATTATTTCTAATGTAATTTAATTTTAATGTGTTGTGAGATATTCAGCTACATCTGAGATGGAGTGCCGTATAAATCGTTTAAATAATTGAATGAAACATATCCAAAGAAGCTGCACAGTTCTAAAGGAATTGCGAGGGGGGGGAGCTTATAACATAAACCTCAACACATTTATTGGAGCATATTCTAAATTGTAAGTGAAATACTACTCAGAAATCATTTCATGTGATTAAATGAATGCAGAATTTAAACAGGACCAATTCACGTGCCATAATAGGAATGGCACTATTATTTAAATGTACTGCAGATATTACCCCTAAGGAAAACTGGAATAAGAGGTTTTACATTGGCATATTATTCCACTACTATTTGCTAAAACAAATACAGTAACTCAAAATACAGAATAACAAACTTGGAAGGGACCTTGAAGGTCTTCTAATCCAGTGGTCGCCAACCTGTGGGCCACCAGGGGTCGGCTCGGCCGGCAGGAGCGCCCCAACTTCGGCCAGCGCGGCACCTGAAGATTGACAGGTGCTGTGTCTGGGGGCCCAGAGATCGGTCCGCGGAGCGCCTGGAAATCTATAATTCGGCCCATGGGCCAATCTTCAGTCCTCCGGGCGACCCGTGGATCGCTCTCTGGGCACCCGTGGCTCAGAGATCAATCTGCGAGAAGCCCAGAGGCCTGAAAATTGGCCTGCAGGGTGCCCGGAAGCCTGTAATTCAGCCCACAGGCCAATCTCCAGCCCTCTGGGCGACCCACGGATCGATATCTGGGCACCCGCGGGCCATCTTATAGGCTTCTAGGCACACCGCGGGCCGATTTCCAGGCCTCTGGGCTTCCCACGGATCGATCTCTGGGCACCCGCGGGGCGCTCAGAGGCCTGGCGATCAGCACATGGGTGCCCAGAGATTGATCTGCGGGTTGCCCCTGGGGCTGGAGATGGGCCCATGGGGAGCCTGGAGGCCTGCAGATCGACCTGCACAGCAGGGCCCCTCAGAGTTCGGCTGAGCCAGCGAGCAAGTGAGGAGGAAGGAGTGGAGTGCTAGAACGGTCTGTCTGGCTGTCTCTCCCTCTGTCTCTTTCTCTCATTCTGTGTGTGTGTGATTCTGTTTCATCTGTCTGTCTTTGTTTCTCATTCTTTCTCTCTTTCTCTTACTGCCTCTCATTCTTTATCTCTTTCTCTCATTCTCCCTCTTTCTCTCATTCTATCTTTCTCTTGATCTGTTTGTTATAAATTTTGTTATAATTAAATAAGCTTTTCTAATTTTGCTATATTAAATAGGTGCCTTTTATATTAATAAAATGGAAGTTCTCTGACCATTGTTTTATAAATCTATGTACCTTTAAAAGAAAAATCATATTGGTGGGCCTCAGGATTTCAAATCGTGAATTTGGTGGTCCTCGAAGTTAAAAAGGTTGGCGACCACTGTTCTAATCTAGTCCAACTCCTGTCCAATTTCTTATTAAAAACCTCCAGTGATAAAACAGGCACAACCTCTGAAGGCAACTTCTGATCCACTGATCAATTGTTCTCACTGTCGGGAAATTTCTCCTTAGTTCTATGCTGGACCTCTCTGATAAGTTTTCATCTGTTATTTCTGGTCTTGCTCTCAGGGGCTTCTTTTTTAAAAAAACAATAACCCAACAACACATTTTCTTAAAAAAACAACAACTTGAAAATACATTAAATAGGATGCATCATTCTTTCCTATTTGGTGGCAATGTTGTAAAGCTCAAAAATTATGGAAGATGATTTATCATAATTTTCTTTAAGCTGAATTCTCTCCCAGCAGCTATTTTTCTATTAAATATTGCCAAACCTTATATTCTCATTAAGGATACCGTTTCCCCCGAAAGTAAGACATCCTCTGAAAAATAAGACCTACTTACAGTTTTGCCTCTCGCTGTAATATAAGGCATCCCCCCAAAATAATCCCCCCAAAATAAGACCTCCCCGATAATAAGGCCTCGGACTTCCGGTTCTGAGCGGCCTCGTGGAAAAATAAGACCTCCCCTGAAAATAAGACCTGGCGCATCTTTGGGTGCAAAAATTAATATAAGACAGTGCCTTATTTTCGGGGAAATGCGGTACTAAGCTCGCTTTTCATATGATAACATCTACCCAGATGCTGTATGCTTACATACTCTCCTCTGCAGGAAAATGGCAAATTAAGTTCTAGCAGTAGACACAATGCAAAAAGGAGGGGGAAATGCACAATATTTGAACAGGAAATTTGTTACAGAATTCAACTTGGAAATCATTCATGAACGATATAATTCTGCACATGGGTTTGTACCAACTCTGGATTTGGGTTTCTCTTCACATGAGTCTTAAATGCCTACGTTTTTCTAAATAAGGGTAGAACTTTTAGCTGTGATTCATACCTTACCCACTATTGCAGTTATTTATTGCATATTTACTCAATTTTAATATTGTTCTATAGTTTTAAATATAGGATATTTTAATATACAGTGCTATTTTAATACTTTGAATTTTTTCCCTCCAAATTCACCATTCTCCATCAAACCGTTTAAGAACATCGACCCTGCCTTCCGCTTGGACTTGGGTAGGTGCCTGCATAGTTGACCTGATTTACCGTTTGCCATATCTTTATTTTTATTCACTCCTTTGCTGGTAAAATCTCTTTTGTAGTTCTTTGTTTGTTCTCCAGTGTTCCTTGATTATGCTCGCAAATATCTGCTGCCGTAAAATGAATAATTTGGATTTAAAATTATGATCTATTTTTATTTCTCATTTTAACAACATAGTCAGTTTTACATTAATTGTCGCAACTCATCTCGCTGCTTTCTGCACTTGCAGACGGGCTACGGTTTTGAAATAAACGTCAGGAAATGTTTAGAAAGCATTTTTAGCGAAGTGTGTCACACATCAAAGTTTGGCTTCTTAGGGATCCATCTTAGAAATCTAGTCTAACAAAGGACTAGGGATGACATGTTAGCAGTTTTCCAATATTTGAGGGGTTATCACAGACAAAAGGAGGCTGGCCTATTCTCTAGCACCTGAGAGCAAGACCTAAGATGGGGGTTGACCAAATAGGGGTCCAGCCTAGAACTAAGGGGGAAAAAATCTCCCGACAGCTAGGGCAATTCATGAGTGGAACGGCTGGCTCAGGAAGACGTGGGAGTTTCATCACTGGAGGCCTTTAAGGAGAGAATAGACACCTTTTGCCCAGAAGGCTATCGGGTCTCCCATGGAGGCTGGACCAGAAAACTTCTTCTCCTGTTATCCTATATGCTGCAAATATCACCCAACACTCCACCAGGGTAAGGCCAGAATAGTCAGCACCACAAATACACAGGAAACCATGCCAATGAAGTTGAAAAACTTTTCCGGAAATGGAACCCCTTGACAAAAGAACAGGAAAAGGAAGAGACTGAATAGCAAATGAGCCATCAAAAAGCCAAAACAGAGCATTCTGCAATGCCGACATTCAGACTGTCTCTACTACCGGGGTGCTGACCTATCCATAAAGAAAACCCGGTTTGTCTGTTTTTACAATTCTTCCTTTAATGAGGCAATATAAGCTTATCTCTACCTGGAAACTGAAATCTGATCTCTGTTGTACCTGATCCTGCAATTCAATTGCTGAAGTTATTTGCTCATCCATTTGCAGCCCATTGTAGGAGGAAGGTCTATAGCAGCAAAAAACCAAATGAAGTCTGGGACATCATCTTTTCTAACAATTTTTTATTACATTATTAAAAGGCTACAGCGTTCGTAAGTCATGGCTCACCTTATCAGATGGCTAGACTATCTGTGGGATATTCTATGTCTAGTACGCAGACACAAACTTATTTACTGGATTTCTAGGGCCGCCCATCTCAAGCCAGTGACTCTAAATACCCACAACCTATACCCACAACCTATTTGTGAATCTGATGAAGTGTGCTGCAGCTCAAAAAAAAAGAAGCTTGTGCCGTTTAATAATATTTGCTAGTTGAAACAGGAGATACCAGATTCCTTCTGATCATTTGAAAGGCAGCAACTGATAACAAGCAAAGGGCCCCAAGAGAGTAGGAAGTTTATTTTTATTTTTTTCAGTTCCTTTTTAGGACAAAAGATAAAAACAGGATTATATGGGGAGCCAAATATATATATATTGTGGAAGTTTAGTTAAAAATTGACTGGCTCAAGGTAAGACAAACCAATTATTTCCTGTGTTCAAAAGCAGGTGCTGCATTGTAAACTCAATTCACAGAGTTTATATAGCATTTTTAATGTGTTACTTGACTGCCAAGTAAGTTTGCTGAAATTTACATTTAATTTTAAAGGACTATGAACTACTGCGCATCCTCTATGTTCTTCTTCTTAGAGACAATTGTGTTCAGTCTTCTGGGTTATACACCTGACCAGGAGCATGCAGTCACTAGCAAAGAGCAGGTGTGCCTCCAAATCGTGAATGAAAAAGCAAGCCATCACTAGCCAATGCAAACCAATAGGCCAGGATATGCAAGAAGCAAAACAAACAAACCAATTAACGGACAACCAAAATTCCATTCTTCAAATAAATTTCATTTTTTGAACCTAGGGTGGAGCAATTAGATCACGACTGATCTCTTCTGACGTATTTTCTAAGTAGTAGTTTAGGTTCAATATTTTTAAATCAGCCTTCCTGAGACCCTTTTCATATATACAGTATTTTGAAAATCACAGTTAGTTTGAAAACAATAAAACCAACCCTTCCTAGATAAAAGGTTTTCCATTTGCCTGCAATCATGTCAGCTAGAAAGGTATGGCATCTATCAATAGGAAGCTGGAAAAAATTTTTTTAAAGCAAAGACCTGCCAGGAAACACAGCTCTAGGAGAGAGAGAGAGAGAGAGAGAAGAAAAGAAGAGAAAGAAAGTTCAAAACTCACAGCGGATTTTTCTTTTTGATTAAATCAAATACGGTATTTGCCAAATTCAACCAATCCATTTCTTTTCTCATGCTTCTCTACTCTAGGTGTGAACCAAAGGTAAAGTCAAGAATCCAATGCCAATTTGCTTTTTCTGGGTAGCACCTGTAACCAAGACGGCTGTCAACTTTTGAGGACATTATGTAATCAGCGGCAAGCAAGCAAGCAGCCCTTAAATTACAAATGAATCCCTTCCCTTCTCATGAAGGCCAGCAACCTTTCTATTTCTGCCCCAACTCTAATTCTCAACCCCAGCCTGCCCAGCCAGGTAACCTTCCCGGCAAATATTTCTGAGAAACAAGCCTGCATTGCATACTATTGCAGTGAAGGGTTGGAAACAGTTGCCGGGTTTGGCGGAAATGCGCAGCGCTTGCGGCTGCAACCAACATTGTGGTGCTGCTTAGGCAAAGCAAAAGCTTACCTGTGTGGGAGTTGGCACTACTCCTTGCTATCGGAAAACGCTCACCTTTCAACATCAAAATGTGCCGGCCTCCAGGGATACACACACACACACACACACACACACTCCATCTATCTACCCTGTCTACGGGAAGACCAAATTCAAGGACCCTTCTGGCCCCAAAGGCGCACATGCACACACACACACACACACACGGCACACTCGCAACATCTACGAGCCACACCGGCTACCTTTTGCTTGGCAGTCCGCACAGTGTTTGTTCTCCTCCTCCAGCAGCAGGTTGGCGAGGACCGCCTGGTACCTGTCGACATCGCGCACGGACCTCCCCGTCATTGCGGCTGGCGGCCGGCTGCGCGGAGGTGCAGAGAGAGGAGGGGCGGCGCGGGGGGAGGAGGTGCAAAGGGAGGAAGGCCCCTTCTGCGCCCCGGCCTCCCGGGGGGGCTCTCCGGCCACGCGGCTGCGGGGGGGGGCGAGTCGCGCGCGGCCACCCGGGGCTTCCCCACTCCCACATCACCCCCGGCCGGCCCGGCGGCGGCTGGAGAAGATCACCGGCAGGC
>JANHFO010014131.1:0-12659 GCA_032468095.1 Pareas carinatus | reverse complement strand
GGAACTCCCAGCACTTTTAGTAAGTCCAGGCTTTATTTGTTTAGAAGACATTTCCACCACTTTTCTTCCTTTTCTTTTTAGAAAAAGGGAGAAGAAACAAATTTAAAAGTCCAACTTTAAATCCTCCACTTCAAATTTATTTTATTTTCTTTTTTAAAAGCAATCTGTCTTCTTTTAGGTATTTAATCCACTAAAAGTCTCACAAAGTCCATTAGATTTACAGTCCTGAAAGTACTTCCGCTTTAAGCAAGGCTTTGTTGATTCAGAGCACTCATAACTTTCACTTTCGCAGCTTTAAAAACACACAAGCGCCATTTTGCTACTTTGTAACTCTCACTCGCTCTCCGAAGGAATCCTTTAGCACCGAGTTAAGCTTCAAAAAACAAATACTTGCCAGAAGTTCCGCTCTCGCTCAGTCCGTTTGGAAACTTTACTTAAAAGGATTCTTGCCCAGAAGTGGTCGCAACGTCTTGCTCCGCAGCAGCAGAGTTGCCCCGAGCGTGGAGCTTGCCCGATTTACCTGGGGAGCTCACACCCTTCGAGCCCCTGATTAAATCCAGGGGCTTTAAGGGAACTCTACCCTCAATCCGGCTCCTCACTTTTCCCCCTTCTCCTGGGGAAAAAACTTCCAGCCGCCTCACAGCTGATTTTGAGCTGTCGGGATGGCTTACGCAATCGCGGGGCTGGCGGACCCTAAAAGTCCGTCTTTCGACGTCTACGGCGCCACCGGAAGTCCAAACAAATAAATATTAAAGTAATAGCTAAAGTATGTATATAGAAGGGAAAGATTCATAAATAACCTCTCAATGATAAGAATGGACAGGGGGAGAAATGTGTGTATGTATGTACAAATATAAAAATATTTTAAAACGTGTAGGTAATAAAGAGATTTTTTTAAAAAATGACTATCTGACCCAATACATAGCCAATAGCATAGCCAATTCTATGAGAAAAACTTTTGATCTATTGGTTATCATTTACTGATATAATATTTGTGAAAGGTCTATAATTACTATTGAGTCGCCTATTTTAATGTTCTGATTTATAACAAAAAATAGGCCGGATAATAATATACGGCATTGATTTCATAATGATATGAGTAACATCTTTACAACGTTACACAAACTTCCTTTTTGCACTTAGCCTGCATTAGTTGTGGATTACAGAAATTATCACCTACTTTAAATACTCTCATGTTCTTCTACTACTATTTTCAAGTTTTTCTTTTTGTTAAAAATATATTAAAATATGGAATAACTTCATAGTTTCATTAGAATGATAGCACTAAGAACTTTCTATCCAGAAACTTCCATGTCTTTAATCACTTTATAGCTCAAATCTTCCACAAATATAGTGTGTTTAGATCAATTCAAATAAAATAATCAGCCTAAACATATAAGAAGATCAGTATCCCAAATATTATACATACATTTTAATAATTAACAAGTCATTTAACATGATTCAAAGAACTTCAAACATGCCAATGGGCCAACTGAATCATTCAATAAGTTAGATGTAGGATATTTAATTTTTTTTAATGCTGATCCAATTATACTGGGATATTTTTCAGTTTGCCCAGTTTAATACTGGTCAGAGAAAATGAATAGCTTCTCATACAGAATGATAATGGTGAATATCTTTCTGGAACAACTTACAATACTGTCACATCTAAACGAAGTGGTGCTGATGTTTATATATATAACACATACCCAGACATAGAAACACATACACAGTGGATTATATATATATATCCTGAAATGTATATATGTATGCATGTAAATCAGTGAGAAAACCACTGTTGGATAATACCTTCTCAGTTTTCAATGGACTACTTGGTCAAGTTGTTGATATCAGATGATATATGAGCTGCAGGTCTCTGAATGATATATATTATCTAGATCAATTTTAGTGTTGTTTCAAGTTTCAAGCTCTGGTGTATAACCTCAAAATGGCAATTATAGAGTTGGAAAGGGGCATTTAGATAATCAAGTCTAACTCCATTTCTATGTATGCCCTTGATCCTTTTGCTGTATCAGTCAGTGGCACCAGGGAAATAGAACAGAACAAATGACTATAAATAAAGGAGAAGAGATCCATTAATACAATGAAGCAATACTATTTAACTATAGAAGAAATTAAGACTGTTGGGAACAATGTACTCAGCAATTACTTATAAGATTGTCTAATACTATAAAAGATCCTGAATAACAAAAATGATATGGGAAAAGATGTTGTGGATATGAAAATGGATTTTAAAATGTCAGAATGGAAGAGTGATATAGAATAAAATGAACTAGAATGAAATCAGCTGATATTTTAATAGTTCAAGGAGCCATGCAAATAATAAATCAGAAGAGTGATGTGGAAAACATTCTCATCTTGGATTTTCAAAAGAATTTTGTGTTGAAACTAATGAAGCTGTTCATGAGATGAGACAAAGAGAAAATGATAACAAATCAATTTATGAGTCATTGTTTGATGGAATCAAAGATCAAACTTTTAAAAAGTAAATAGAAGGTTTACCAAGGGAATTTATTTGATCAAGGTTAAATTATATATGTTCTGGTTTCTGGTAGAAATTTCTAGTAGAAAAAAATGGTATTTCTTTTTGACCAGGACTGAATAAGAGGTTTTTAAAGATTGGTTGATATGTGTGGGGAGAGATTTGTTTTGTTTTATTTTTTAGTTGTTATTCAGCCACTAAGTCATGTCCAACTCTTTGTGACTCCATGGACCGTAGCCCGCCAGGCCTCTCTGTCCCTGACACCCTCCCATAGTCTGCCCAAACTAATCCCTGTTGCATCAGTGACACCATCCAGCCATCTGATTCTCTGCTGTCCCCTTCTCCTTTGGCCTCCCATCTTTCCCAGCATCATATTCTTTTCTAATGAGTCCTCTCTTCTCATTAGGTGACCAAAATATCTCAATCTCGACTTCATCATTTGTTCTTCTAATGAACAGTCAGGGTAAATTTCTTCCAAGACTGACTGATTTGATCGCCTTGCAGTCCAAGGGACTCTCAAGAGTCTTCTCCAGCACCTCAACTCAAAGGCATTGATTCTTCGACGTTCAGCCTTCCTTATAGCCCAACTCTCACAACCATACATCGCAACAGAGAAAACCATGGCTTTTGCTATACGGATCTTTGTTGACAAAGTGATGTCTTTGCTTTTTGACATGCAGTTTTTAGAGAAAGTGATAAATTGTATTACAAAACAGATTTGTTTGATTGTTCATATGTTAACTATTAAAATATATATGTTACTATTTTGATAACTCTTAATAGAATGTTGCTGATTTACAATTTGATTATTGATAAAGGATGAGATATGCGAGATTTTTTTTTTCATTGAAATACCAGATAAGGTGTTATTATTAAAATTGTTTTTGCGTCTCTGGAAAGAGAGAAGAATCATCTTTTATTTTTATTTTTTCTATTTCTTTGTACTCTACTTTTCTTCTTTTTATGTTTTCCTTTGTTTGCATTACTCTTTTAACTTTGTACTTGCAAACTTTAATAGAATTAACATAAAAAAGAAAAGAAAGAAAATCCAAAGATCATTAGGGAAACTCCAGATACAGATCTATCCCAAAGGTGCTTTTCAAAAGACCACTTTCTTAGTTTTTTGTTTGAAAATGTTTCACATCTAATCTAAGAAGCCTCTTTGTTTCTAACTTGGACGAGAAGCAAAATGTTTTCAAAGAAAAAACTGAAGAAACTTCTTGAATAAGAAGTGAAACGTTTTCATGGAAAAGTTTTAAGAAAGCGAAATGTTTTTTAGGAAAAAACCAAGAAAGTCTAGTTGCCTTTTGAAAACCTCCATTGGGACAACCATGACTTGGATGATTGAGAATATCCACAGACACACCTGGAGGAAAAAATAAACCTAATTAGGGCTGTTGGACTGAGGATATTCTATAACTGTTACTCAATCTTGACAACTGTAAGATGTGGTTATTTCAAGTACCAGAATTTGTTGACTTGGGAAAACTAGAAGTTAAAATCTGCACATCTTAAAAGTTGCCAAGATTGAGAAACACTATTCTAGAAATATTGTGACTGCACCTGTTTAATTTCTCTGGATGTCCTGCGCGTTCTTGCCTGATTTAGAATGAGTTAGCAAAGAAATGCCTGGGGCTTGCAAGTGAAATGTATAAACAAACAAAGGCTCCTTTGTTTAGAATGACAGAGAATTCTATTGTAGTTAACAAAAGGAAGCTATGAATCATAAAAACAAAGGAATGCCTTGCCCATCAGATATGACAATAGTCATCCATTTGAAAGGTCTTGAAAGGGGAATGGTCAAATTAATAGAGGTTTTGTGATTGCTCTACATTATTTCCAACATAAGGGAGCATGAGCTAAATAATTTATTTGATAGCAAAAGTAGAGTAAGATAATTGCCTCCCTCTTTCTGTTTATTTGGAATATCTTCTGAGCCATTGAATAGCACAAAATGGTAGATGAGATATACCTGCAGCTTTATCTTAGCATGGCCATCCACCCACCCAGGAAATGAGTATCTTCCTATTAGAATATTAATTTGTATTTCTGTGAACAAGCAAGTGATCTCAAGTGGATGAGAATATAGAAGTGGGTGCTCATGACTAGATGAACAAACATTTAATTTGTTTCTAATGTGAGAGGCCTGGTTGAGAGAAACAGGACAAACATCTCAGAGGCTGCAATGCAAATATTGCCCCTCTTTTGTTCCATGATAATTCTTTAACTGTGCGATAAAGCTTAGTTTTTATTGAACTCATAACAGGTGTTCTTGTTTACCAGGTAGACTTTTTAGCTACCAGATCTGCCTGTTTCTTAGTTCTTCCTTTTCTTCCTTTGAATAATTTTAATTATTCCTGGTGGCTTCTCTAATTGATGTGTATATGCACTAGAAAGGCAGGATATTAATTTTCCGTAATAAGTAAGCTATCTGGCTGAACATAGCAGAAATGCCATTCCTGCAGTACGTATCCATGGACTGGTAAAATACCACACTGCTATGTGATGGATAATTTATTCAGCAAAGACTTTTCTTTCTCTGTCCTTGGGGTAAAATATACAGGACCGGTTGGTTCCTGTTATTCAATGAGGGCAATCAGTTTATAAACAATTATTCAGTTTTAAAGGCTGGTAGTACTCTGTGTCTCATGGTACCAGATCGTTAACCATAAACTAAAAACTAGATTCTGACCTTACTTATAATGATGTAAAGCCAACCTCATTCTGTCATCTACAACTGTGTGCGAAGAAATTAGATGGATAGTATGTCCAGAAAAGGAGAAATTCCTCAACAATTCCTTGGGCAAGAGAATGGTCACTGGCAGCAGTGACAATACTGCAGTAGTAACAGATTCCAGTGAAAAGAGTTCTCTCATTCTTTCATTTGGGACTAGATAGATAGTCCTCAACGCATGATCAAAATCGGTACTTTCATCACTAAGCAACATGGTCATGAAGTGAGTCGTACCTGATTTTATGACCTTTTCTGTCATGGCCATCAAGTAAATCAGCTTCCCCCATCGACTTTGCATTCACATGACCCCAAGACACTACAGAAATCAGTGTGAGGACTGGTTGTAAGCTTTTTTTCTCAGAACTGTCTTATGTTTGTTAAACAAATGGTCATAAGTTGAGGATTACTTATATGGCAAAGCAGACTAAATATTTTACTGGAAGAAAGACAATGGAAGAGGTCATTTTTATACCTTCCTTTGGCCATGTGATAATCAAATATAGGAAGAATACCACTTGGAATAGGAGAAATTATCTGAAAGACTCTTTTCTTGTTAAATTATGCCTAAAATAATTATCAAAACAATTGACAATTGGTAGAAAAAATGCAGAGACATTTTTCTGGCATTTGTTGTGGAAAAGATTGGAAGATAATTGATAAAACATATACTATAATTATGTTTTACATGGTATTTATTGAGGCTAACTCAAAGTATTGAATTAGGTAATGATTTTAATATCTAAAAGCATAATAACATTTTAGGTGTGGTTAAATCTCCATGAACTTCTGTTTAAATCTGCTAAAGGCATCAATTTATGTCAATCTCAAGGACATTCCAGAAACAAGCACTTTATTTTACACAGCCTCCAAACCATCCTTTGCACTATTGACATAGATTATATTTAAGATAGACTTGTGGTGTATGTCGCAGCACAGCAAATGGAAGATCTGGGACACTCCCGACTGAACCGTTTGATATTTGGTAGATCAGGATTGTTCCAGGTCCTAAAGTCACCCCAGAGAGGTGATGGAAGAAGAGGGACGTCCAGGGAACAAGATAAGGCAGCAGCCAATCTTGGGGTTCAGAGAAATCCCCTGAAGATCTACTGACATGGCTGTCTGATACAGCATTCAGTGGCAGATGAACCAAGAAGAACAGCGATGCTGCAGTTTAATAATTAAACCAAAGAAAGGCAAAAGTCAGCAGACATCAGTTCAGGTGAGCAAACTTTAAAATTTCTACTGCAAAAGATACTACAAAAAATACAAGACCTGACAGACAAAATGGAAGAACAGCAAAAATTGACTGGTAAAAACGAACAGAGGATTGACAATGTGGAAGACAAAATAGATGGAAAGACCTTAAAAATTTCAAAGAAGAAGGAAAATACTCAGGGAAAACTTATCCAAAAAAAGGAATTAAAAACTAAAGACTTGAACTACAGAGAACTATTCTGAAGAAAAATTTAACTGGAGGGAACAATCTCAAACAACAACAAGGATTTCTGGAAGTAAGGCAAAGATGGAGGAAAAAAGATGAAGACACAAACAGTTAAGGCAGACTTAAATTACAGAGGATTATCCCTAAGAAAAACTTTAACCAGAGGGAACAATCATACAACAACAAGGATTTCTGAAAGTAAGTTGAAGTAAGTAGAAGAAGAAGCAAAGATGGAGGTGGGAAAAAGAAGACACAAACAGTTAAGGCATATGAAGAACAGAATTTTACCCTAAAAGGTATTGGTTAGAAGATATTAAATGAAATATGATTATAGGCAAAATGGATATTATGTGAAGGTATGAATAATAGACAGAATTAATCAGAATTATTGCTACAAAATTTACAAACAATATGTAAAATTGTAAATGGTAAATGGTATAAATAGTAGATAGAACTAATTCGAACTGTTATAATTAAATCTAAATAAGCATAACTAAAGTTACAGTTAGACAGTAATGAAAGATTTGATAAACCTAAAATTGATAGTATAAATGTTAAGTACAAAGTAGGAAAAGAGAAAGAAAAGCTTTTTGTAAACAGACAGAAGAACGTGGAATTTAAAGCATGATTAGGATGTATATTGAAACTTTTAATGTGAAATTTTTATTTAGGAACGGTGACCATTATTATTCGACTTGCTGAGAGAACACTGTTGTTTTTGATACTGATATTTTTCACATTTAAACAATTTGTAAGCAAAAGCATGTGGAAGCTGCACCCAAACAGTATGTTTGCTGGAAACTATGTCTTTTTAACTAATGTGGTAAAGATAAAAACTTTATGAGGAAAAAAAGATTATATTTAAGATACCGTGGCATTACATAACAACATGCTGAACTGAGAGAGAAACTTAAAGGGGAAAAAGAAATATTAAAAAAAAAATTCCAGAAAGAGAAAAAAAATGGTGAGACACTATGAAATGGAAAAGAGAGCCTTTTAAGGAAGGCAAAAATCATTTTGAAAAAAAAGATTGAGAGGTTTTAAGTGGATTGAAAAATGAAATATATGAAAAACTAGCAATTTGTACCCGCGCTACGCTACGGACTTAGTATTGTGAGCTCTGGAAGCTCCGCGGGTCCCGAAAAAGCGATCTGCGGGCCTGGGGGAAGCTTCTAATGAAGGCCAGAGGCCTCTCTGGAGGAGTCCCCCAGGCCCGTCGATAGTTTTTAGGCCCGCGCGGAGCTCGGGGACGCTTCTAAGCAGGCCAGCCACCGGTTCTAGAGGCCTCCCGAAGCTCCGCAGGGGCAGAAAAAATGATCGACGGGCAAGGTTTGAAATTCCTTCTCCAAAGAAATCTCCCTCCTGTGAATGAAGCCACCCTGGAACAGCATCGTGAAGCACATTGTCATCATCGAAGCAGTGCGACGCAAGCGTCGGAGTATGCTGACTTCTGCTGTTGTGTTGGTTCACGATAATGCTCACCCGCACACTGCTAGATGCACCCAAGGACTTTTGGAGCAGTTTCAGTGAGATGTTTTTTGTCATAACCCAAACAGAGTGTTTTTTTCTGAATTGTCCTCATAATTCTTTTTTTTTATTTATTTAAAAGTTTTATAAACACATACATAGTAAGAGAATCTAAGCAATTTTTCAGGACATGAGAATTGGGGAAAGTTACATGCCAATACTGAAATTTCAATGCCTGTTAGTCAAAGGTCTCCAGTGGAAGAGCATTCACACAGGAATGCTGAACAAAGGTCTGAAAATGGCTCAGAGCCTGAGAATACCTCAGAAATGTTTAGAAAGTGAGATTCCATAAAGCAGGAACAGTTTATTCTGATTTGAAAGAGCAAAGAAAGGCATTCCTCCTGAAAGATTCTCAGCAGGTGAGGTAAAGGTATGTAGCATATTTTATGAGCCTGAAGAGTACCAGGAAGTATTATATTTACTTCTGATAGAACAAAAGAGCAATCACAATTTTACTCATTTAAAAAACAAAAAGGAATTTCTGTTAATGAGTAGGAGAAATAAAAAAAAACTATTTAGGAATAGAAATAAAGAAACACAAGGATCTTGTGAAACAACTTGGTTTAAATGCCATCCAGCTATAAATTGTAAGGATGTCAAGATATTTAAATGTATCACTGAAACAGTGGGTGTTCTGTAAAGAGTCAGAACACACAGTTATAGCTGATTGATTTAAGAGAGCTGGCTATTGCATGAAGGAATCTGAGCTGTAATTGGTTGATGTTAGAGTAAAGGGGAAGTTTCCTTGTTTCCAAACTTTTTGCACTGCATGTCCCGTATGCTCTCTGTATTATGTCTGATGATGTTCCAGCTGTGCTGATTTACCTGACTATGCTCCTGTTTGCCTCTCTCATTTACTGTATATATATTTACTTAAATAAAACCACAAGTTTGTGTCAGCATCTCTAACTCCATTCAGACACCAGCTGCGCAATTCCATGACACTTATTTATAGTCCTGCCTTCTAGAAAAATGGGAAGTGAATCTTGATTTTCTTTTGTGTGATACTGTATCTTTGAAGTAAGCCAACTAATTCAGTTTCGTCTCAAGATTAAACATGCTGAGTTTATTCTACCTCATAGACTATCTTATATTAATCAGTTGCCCTAGCACCAGAATTATTTTTGGGTGACAGGAACGGACAACGCTTTGTACCCACCCTCAGCAGTTAACCACGGTCTAGAATTTCTTCTGGAGTTTCTTTACCAAGAATATTCTAATCGCACAATGGATGTAATACTTGACTTGTAAAAATAGGTTTGCTGGTTTGTAACCCGAGATAACATTTTCTAAATTACTGTTCCATTTCCCCAAGGAAATAGTAAGTTGAGGTAGTCTTCAACTTACTACACAGTTCATTTAATGACTGTTCAAAGCTACAACAGTACTGAAAATGACTTATGACCGTTTTTCACAGTTACGACCTTTGCATCATTTCCATGTTCGTGTGATCAAAATTCAGATTCTTGGCAACTGGTTCATATTTATGACCAATGTTGTGTCCCAAGGTCCCAAAGCCAATGGGGAAGCTACGTTCATTTAGCGACTGAGCTACTAACTTATTAACTGCAGCGATTCACTTAACAACTGTGGCAGGAAAAGTTGTAAAGTGGAACAAAACTCACTTTACAGATGCCTCACTTAACAACAGAGATTTTGGGTTCAATTGGGGTCGTAAGTTAAGGACTATCTATACTTACTTGTCCCTGGGCTTTTTTCTTTTTAATAAGGCTAATGATGCACTTCTTCATTTTTCCAGTCAGCTGTAGTGAAAGGGAATCATCCTCAAACAGGGCATGGTATAATATTTGCTTTCAGTTACTATGACTATTCTCCTTTTTAACAAGAGTAACAATTGCAACTGTAGCAAAGAATTTATGGTAGTTTTCACTCACAGAATACTATTTTTTTAACTTTTCTAAGATGATTTTTTTAGAAAATTCCTATTTTTCTCAAATTTTACAACTTCTATCAGGACTGTATATCCTTTCAAAGCCTAGAAAGGCAATTCATTCTTCATTCTATCCTCAAAGCAACATAAATACAGATTTCAGTGATTGCAACAAATCAGCATTTGGGATATAACAGCCTTTCTGTAAATAATGTGCTTATTTATTAAATGTATATGTCCAGCCATCACATCAATGGGGATCATATAATATAGATGCATGGACTTCTTAAACCACTAGTAGCAGAAAGTAGCAGAGCTCATGAGGAATTATAGTTGAAAGTAGAAGTTAAGACTTCAGTTTTCAGTAGTCTTTAAAAATAATCTTACTCCACAAACAGTTGTGTGAAATCTTACAAGCTTCCCATGCCTTACTCATTTCTTGCAATCTCACAGGAAAGTCTCATGGAAGAATGCCAAAAAAAAAAAATCATCCACAAACTTTAATATTCTTAGATAAGAGTGAATGAGATCTGGTGATTTCATAAAATTCTGAGTATTTAACTTTTCAAGAAATATTAAAATTAATCTTAATTTAATTTGGGTTACAGTGGACATCATTCTGATGGGGAAAAGGGCGGACAGCCTGCTCTCAGATATGCCTCCCGCCACCTCTACCTGCGCTGTCTCCATCTCAAGGGAGCACTTCGCCTACCTCCAGGATGGCCCCGCGGGCCAGATCCAAGCAGGCCACAGACGAGATCCAGATCCAAGCAGGCCATTGGTTGGATCTAGCCTGTGGGCCTTGTGTTTGACACCTGTGATCTAGAACGATGTTAGATTTCCTCCTTATGTACAGTATAGCCACATGCAAAAGACATACCAATAACATGCGCTGACTCCTAGCAGGATCCCTAGCTTAGGAATACTAGAAGCTTTTTCTACCGATGAATGTATAAGAAAGAAAGAAAAAACCAGAACCACAAATATATTTTTAAACTATTAGTAAGTAGAAAGAAGTTATAAAGAATGAAAAAAAAGTTGGAAAAATGCTTGTTGAAGCTAAATCAATAACTTAGAAGACATCTGGCAGGAAGTGTTCAGATAGTGGTCAAGACAATGTAAATGAAGCCCCACCTTTAAGAATGTTGACATCACACATGGTTGCAAAGGGATGGAGATGTCCATGATTACTTTACTTTATTTGATTACAATTTTTATACCACCCTTCTCCCCAAAGGGACCCAGGGCGGTGTACAGCCATATTAAAAACATTACAAACATACCAAACAATATTTAAATTATTTAAAAATATATACCACAGTGGCTAAATTTAAGACCGTCACTTAAAACCAATTTATACCAAATATAAAATTTAAAAAGATAAAATTAATATCAGTTTATAAGCGGAAGGAAGGTGTGATTAGGCCAGACTGGCCTGGGTAAATAAGTGCGTTTTTATGGCGCGGTGGAAGGCATGGAGGTCTAAGATAATGCGAATCTCTGGGGGGGGGGAGATCATTCCAGAGGGTGGGAGCCACCACAGAGAAGGCTCTCCCCCTGGGGGTCGCCTACCGACATTGTCTGGCCGACGGCACCCTGAGGAGGCCCTCTCTGTGAGAGCGAATGGGTCGGTGGGAGGTATTTGCCAGCAGAATGCGGTCCTGTAGATAGCTGAGTCCTATGCCTTGGAGCACTTTGAAGGACCTTGCAGCGCACCTGGAAGCCCACCGACAACCAGTGCAGCTCTCGCAGGAGGGGGGCCACTTGGGCCCTACCACTGGCCCCCGTAACCCTGCCGCGCGGCCGCATTCTGTAAAATGTTGGAGCTTCTGGACACGACCCAAAGGGAGCCTCATGTAGAGAACATTACAGTAGTCCAGGCGGGTCATGACGAGTGCCTGAGTTACCCGTCTGCATGGTGCCGCGATCTAGAAAGGGGCGCAACTGGCATACCAGGCGAACCTGGTAGAAAGCCCCCCTGGTGACGGCTGCCACATGGTCTGCAAATGACAGTCGTGCATTCAGGAGGACACCCAAGTTGCGGACCGTGGGGGCCAGGGTCTCGTCCCCAATAGCCAGCGATGGAATAAGCTGGCTATATCACGGCGCTGGCAGCCGCAGCCACTGCAGCTGCTGTTATGACTCCCACCTCTCACAACCCCTGAGCACATTATGACAGAGCTACTGAATTTTACTCTAGTGCATTTAGTGTTAGCATTAACACTTAGACTTTATATACTGCTTCATAGTGCTTTATAGCCCTCTCTAAGCAGTTTACAGAGTCAGCACATTGCCACCAACAATCTGGGCCCTCAATTTATTGAGCTCAGGAGAAGGCTGAGTCAACCTTGAGCAGAAGAGGATTGAACTCCTGGCAGTGAACTAAATTAGCTGCAATACTGCATTCTAACCACTATGGCACCATGGCTCACCACAGTTGTCATCAGAAGCTAATCTAAATTTCTTTGGGTCTTATTTATTTTATTTATTTATTTTTTAAATTTATATACCGCCCCTCTCCCGAAGGACTTGGGGCGATGTACAGCCAGAAATAAAAAGAAAA
>JANHFO010014114.1:0-12660 GCA_032468095.1 Pareas carinatus | reverse complement strand
TAATAATAATAATAATAATAATAATAATAATAATAATAATAATAATAATAATAATAATAATAATAATAATAATGGTTCTAGAGAGTGCTAAGCACCACATCTGTAGCCATTTGGAAATGGGTGAAGCAATTAGGAAGGTAGAAATGTCTTGAATATCTTGGAGCTAAGCCATTAGAAAACAATAGATTAAAACTGGCTTCTTGAATTGTGATTAGGAATATAAAGAGAATTAATAAATGAAGAACAAGGGTTAGATGCTTTGGATGAGTCTGGTATTTCAACAGACCTGTCTAAAGAATTTTATATAGGACATACAATCGTTTCATAACTTGAAAATTATAAAGGGCAAAAAAGTTTTGTTAGATTTGCATTAATTAAAAAATGTCTATGCTTATTTAATGGAACTAAGTTCCATGATAGATAAATTTAACAGGCATAAAAAAGAATAGAGTGACCAAGTATTAGGAGAGGATAATATTTCTTACCTTTAGAACAGGACTGTGATAGGCGATTTCTAAACGGCTGCAGTGGAATTAAATCTCTTGTGAACATCCATGGAAATTTACTGTACTCTAGAGAGAAAGTTTGTCAGAATCAATAGAGGATCCACTGATTCAGTTCTACTCACTGTGCAAAATAATAAAATTGATTGGAGGACATCATTCTCTTTCACACATGCATCCATACAGACCTAGAATGAAGGACGGAAGCAGATAAAAATTAACAAACAATAGAAATAATATTATAACAAGTAATACAAAAATATAAATAATGAAATATAACAACATAGAAATAAAATTAATAAAAAGCTTAATTCCTGGTGGGACAGTATAAATTCTCATACCAACAGGTTAATTAATTTTTTTTGTAAACTTACCAAATGCACACAGTATGTACTCAAAATATGGATGTGAGGAAGAGAGTTGAGCAAAGTCATTATTTCCCACTTCGATGTGAGGTAAAAGGGGTTCCCCCCGCTTCAAGAGCTGTTGTATCATAAGATGCAGAATAGTGAGTCAATTATTTTTGCATTTGTTGGCTGGAAGGCAGGAAAAAAAAAAACACAGATCGATCCCTGGAGTCTCCTGCCTACTTTCAGAATTCAGAAGTTGCAGAAGCAAAGACAACCACACAAAAACAACTGCATGTGTTTCATTGCTTTTATTGTTTTAAAATGTTTTAAAGATTTTATTGTAATACAGGAGCCGCCCAAAGTCGTTTGCTGAGATGGGCAGTTATAGATAGAAATAAAATAAACAAAACAATAAACAAACAAACAGGCAAACAAGTTGACAACCAACACCACAAGATGTTGACCAGATCTTGTGGTAGCAAATTCCAAAGTTAAATTGGACTTTGTGTAAAAAAAAAATTTCTTTTGTACATTCTGATTTTTCCAGGATTCAATTTATTTGTGAACTCGGATTCTGGAATTTTGGAAAGAGAAAAATAGTTTTTCCTGGTCCACTGTAACCACGTGAGATTTAATTTTGTACACCTCTACCATGACTTGGTTCATCCACCTCCTTTCTAAACTAAAAAGTCCAAAATACCGCAACCTTTTCTAGCAGGGAAGCTGCTCCTGGATTACCTCAGTTGCCCACAATATTCCATAGGAGAGCCACTCGATCGATTTCTCTCAGTCTGAAGGAAGGAGAAAATGGCAAGCCACTTCTGAAAAGCTTTGCCAAGAAAATTGCAGGACTTGTCACGCAGTCTCCAAGGATTGGACATGATTGAATGGGGGTGGGGCGGGGAAATGCATCTCTGTTTCCAATATCATTTCTTAATATATGCTGTTAGTCTTTTTTTACCCTATACTGACACTTTCATTGAACTGTTTCCTGTCACTCCATGGTTTCTTTCCTCATCAGTCACGGTTAGCTCTCATTGCATTGGGAGTCCAATGTGGCTCCAACGTGCATCACTACATTTGCTCATGTTGAATCACATTTGCCATTTTGATGTCCATTGCCCTAAATGCACTGTAGTTTTTTGGGAGCATAATAACGTGCGTGATTGCTTTTACTTCTCTGAACAATTTGGTGTCATCCACAACTTGACTATAGCACTAGTCACACCCGATTCCAAATGATTTATACATGTTTAAGGATCAGTCCTATGACAGAATCCTAGGGGGCTCCAGTAGTTATATCCTTTCATTCCAAAAACTGTCCATTTACTCCCAATTTTCTGTTTGTAAGCCACTCACTTATCCAGAAGAGAACCTGTTTTTTTATTCCATGGCTGTTAAGCTTATTGAGAAGTCTTTGATTAGGAACTAGTTGAAAAATCTAAGCAAAGTAGGTTTAACAGCTTGCTCTTACTTCTGATTATTAGCACCTTAATAAGGATCCTAGTAGATTAGCTTGACAAGATCTTCTTTTACTTAAGTCATATTGGGCATTTCTGAGCAAGGCCCGTGTCTCCAGATGTTTGACAATTTTACCTTTAAAGCATTTACCACTACCTCAACCTAAATGGCGTATAATTTTTGGGGATCTTCTTTTTAATAGGAGTTTAAAAAGTATAAATTAAAAAGTGCAAACTAAAAAAATAGGAAAAAAATAGAAAACACATAAAGGTAGAAAAATAGAAAACAAAAATATTGAAGAAAAGAAAGCAAGTAAATGATTTCCCCCTTCATCACAAGTATAAACAATTTTGATAACTTATTATTTTCTCTTAAAATACCACAAATTAAAAAAGTCCATTAAGGGTAACCATCGATTTTACCCTTGATCAAATAGGGTAACTTTTTATTCCTTCCTTTTACTTTTTATAATCTTGATGTTTAGTCCCTTCAAATCTACTTAATTTTTCATTTTTTCTTTGTCCCTTCTCACAAAAATTCTTCAAAGCTTTAACAAGTCTCTTGTAAATCCAATATAGGAAGACTATTTCATCCTAACATGTTTTTTAAAAAAGAGAATTCTGAACAGAAGCATTTTTTCATGGGAGGGATTCTTATAACTAATTCCAAAATCTTACTTCAAATCCATATGGACCCTTAGTTCATTTGTAACTTTCCAAAATCAAACTTATCCTTTTGCTGTTTATTCCAAGCAATTTGATTTTAGTCCTTAAACTTCTATTTACAACTATTTGGTAAGGATTGAAGAAAACTCACCTGACATTGTAAAACTGGTCGACCCAAAGATTCCTAATAGATGAAAAGCAGCTAACTAAGTGATTTCCAAAAGTGATTAGAAAAGGAAGCATGGAAGTGCAGTGTCCTTTTAAAAGCCCTCCCCACTGCTGGAGCAGAAAGGTGGATATTCTCGCATCTCCCCAGAACTCAAAACCTGCCCAAGACTGTTCACTTGCTGTCTTCTCATGAGGAGCCGTATGTCTACTTTCCTTACCCAGAGTAGAATTACTAAGAGCTGCTAATTATCTGCTTTTCTTTCTTGCCCCTTTTGCCTTCCTTTTGGGTTTTCTTTTCAAGGGTTTTATCAGTTTTCATTTTTTATTGTTGTTTTGAAGTCAAATTTAACTATATGGGATTTGCTACTGTATGTAGTCCTGAATGTTGAATGTTATTGTATTATGGTCATTATAGTTAATTGGTTTGACTATATTTCTCTCACCAGGTCCTGAGCAGTACTTAACAGTATGTTTATCATTGCCCTTTGCTGCATTGATTCCACAACTAAGTGCTCCAGTTCACATCTAAGTTTCTAAGATTATCTCTTTGTTGTGGTTTGAGCACATATTCACCCAGTCAATATGTGGGTAATTGAAATCTCTCATACTTACAAGACTTTGGGGGATGACTCTGATTTTCCTCTCCCTGATCTCTGTGAGCATCTTTGTCAGGGAGCCCCTCAATATGAATTTACCTTTATGACCCAATATTTCTACTCAGAGTAATTGTCAAATCATCTGCCCCTTAATAAGGTAATTGTTTGTGTTAGGGTGGAAGGAAGAGACTGGAGATGGGTTGCAACAACAGCTCTTTATTCAGCAAACTATATACATTCAACAACCGACTCACTGACAGCTCTCCCTTTTATCGAGGGAGCTGTCAGTGAACTAGCCAATCAGCAGACAGCATTCTTCTGATAAAATAGTGGACCTGAGTGAAGCCTACTGGCTTAATAGTCAACACCCCTCCTCTCTTGATTGAATCATCCATGCAGCAGACATAGTCCAATAGGTAGGCAGGGCGTTTACAGACCATACTGGATCTTCGTAGTTCAGTAGATGTGGCGGCCTTGGCCTGAGTGGTGGTGCCTGCTGCTTCGTCTGGAAGCCCAAATGGAAACGCTGGGAATCTTTTCTGCAGGGCCTCGAGGTTGGCTAGAACTAGTTAGCGGAAGGAACAATGCTGGATCTCTGGCTCTCCAGCTAAGTATTCTTCATCCTTCAGGCTTGAGTTTGCTAAGGAGGGACTAATTGGAATATTAGTGTAGTCTGGTTTTTGTACTTGTGTGTCAGAGTAAAGACAGCTTCATAGTTGGTCTATGTGCTGCCTTCAGAGTCTTCTATTGTCTAACCGGACAGTGTATGACATGGGGCCAGTTACACTCTATTTTGCCCGGTAGTCATAGTAGATCGATCAACACAGTTTTTTGTGAATACCAGATTCCCGATGTTAAAGAATCTGGCATTGTCGGTTTAATTTCCCTTGTCATACTTTTGGAGCATAGTTTTAATGAAGCCTGTCTAAAACTGATCGAAGCCTCTGGCCCATTAGTAATTCCGCCAGGCTTGGCCCTGTTGTCGCGCTGAGTGCGAACAGAAATTTGTCCACTCAGGCCTGCCAGTCCCCTGGTGCCAATCGGCTTAAAGCTTCCTTGGCAGACCTTACCATTCTCTCAGACTGCCCATTACTAGCCTGGTGAAAAGATGCTGAGAGGGCATGGCGTATGCTCAGCTCTGCTAGGAAAACTTTGAAGGGAGTGGCCGTGAATTGTGGCCCATTATCTGACACCAGGATGTCTGGTAGCCTGTGTGTTGCAAATAATTTCCTTAGGACCTTAATTACAGCGTTGCCGGTGATCATGCCCATTAATATAATTTGAAGACACTTGGAATAAGCATTAATAACCACTAAGAATGTTTGACCTTGAAACATTCTTAGTGGTTATTGATATGGACCCTAGACCACAGGGCTCTAGGGCATTCCCATTCTAGTGCTGGTGCTTTTGGGGACACGAGGCATGACTCTTGGCATGGGTTACAGGTAGCTATCCACTCCTGAATTTCCTGGTCCATCTTAGGCCACCACACATAGCTTCTTGCGAGGGTTTTCATCTGGATGGCCCTCATGCAATGCTTCTAAAACCCTTGTTCGTAAGCTTTAGGGCAAAACAAGTCTTTCTTCCCACAACAAACAGCCCCCTTGTGCTAACAGTTCCTGCTGTTTAGCTAGGAATGGCACAAACCTCTCGGCAACAGGGCCCTTAGTCCATCCCCTCCACATCCAGTTCAACACAGTCCGGAGGATGGCATCAGAGGCCGACTGTTTAGCCACTTCGCCCGAAGTCACCAGGCCAAAACCCAGGCAGTCAATAAGTAGAACGGGGGCGCCCAGGGATGGATCTTCCACTAGGTCAGGAAGCAGGCATCTGCTGAGTGCATCGGCATGCCCCAGGGATTGTCCGGGCTGGTGAAATAGTTTGTAAGAATATGCAGACAAAAACATAGTCCAGTGGGTGAAACAGGGGGACAGCGCAGTAGGTTTAAGCCGATCACTCTCTAAGAGTCCCAGCAACGGTTTGTGGTGAGTCATTAGTTCAAAAGATCTGCCAAACAAGTGTTCATGGAACTGCTTGACCTTGGCCTCTGCTGTCAATGCTTCCTTGTTCAGTTGGTTGTAGTTCCTCTCTGCACTGGACAGAGTCTGCAAATAGAATGCAACTGGAGCCTCGGTTGGGCAGCTGTTGGCTGAGGACGGCCCCCATGCCAAAAGGAGAGGCGTCACAGAACAATACTGGGGCAAGGAAGCATTGTATTGGATCAAAAAGCTATCCTTGGAGAGGAGCCATTTGACTGCTTCAAAAGCCATGGCTTCCCGTCGCCCCCAAACCCATGGGCAATTCTTAGCTAGCTGTAAAAATTTAGTAGCCCTAAGAAAGTTTACAGCTCTGTTTTATTCTTTGGAGCGCCCCGCCCCCCCCCGGCACCAATTTTACTTTTAGTGAGGTGAATGCCATTTCCATCTATGCGATACCCCAGGAATTCTACTTCGCGGACTCCAATATGACACTTGTCATGTTTAACTCGGAGTCCTGTGCTCCAAAACTTGATCGAAACTGCCCTCAGTCTGGAACAGAGTTGCTTGCTGTCATAACCATATCGTCAAAATATGGAACTACCCTAGGAATTTTGAAAAGCAGATGTTCAATGCTTTGGAAAATTCCTGGGGCAATACTAACCCTGAATTGTAGCCTGTTGCATTTGAACGCCCCTCTGTGTGTAACGATCGTTTGTGCCTCGGCAGTAGCACCATCTACTGGCAGCTGCTGATACGCTTGCGCGAAGTCAAGTTTGGCAAATGGCTTGTCTGAGCCCAAGGAATGCAATAAATGCTGGACAATTGGCACAGGGTAGGCGTTTGTTGAAGCACTTTGTTCAACGTACATTTATAGTTTGTGTAGATGCGTACAGATCCGTCTTTTTTGACAAGGGTTACTATGAGGGTTTCCCACTTAGTGTGGTTGACTGGTTCGAGGATGCCCTGTTGAATCAGCTTATCTAACTCAACGTCTATTTTCGGCTTCAATGCAAAGGAAATCCTACGAGGCTTAAAGCCAGATGGGTGCTATATTGGGGTCTAGGCCAAAAGAAATGGGGGTGCCGTTATACTTGCCTAGCTCAGGGCTGAACATATTCTGGAACTCCCATAGCAAGTTGTCAGCACAGGTGCTGGTGATTGTGTTGATGACTATCACTTCCAATCCGAGGGAGTCAAACCAGTTCAGGCTGAGCAGATTTGGAAGGCCACCACCCACCACGGTCGCTAACAGCTTTCCCTGGAAACGGTTGTACGTCACTTCGAGTGAAACACAGCCCAAGACTGGAATGTGATTTCCCTGGTAGTCGATGATCTTCAGGTGTTGACGCTTTACGAGAAATGGCATCACAGTATCGACAGGACGTTCCTGAGTGTTGGCTCTCACAGTTAGCACAGTTTGACAGCCTATTTTCCCGCTCTGCAATCTTGTCTATCTGTATGATATATCTCATCCTTGCTGCTTTCAAACTTCTTGATGTTGTGGTGACCCTTGTGCATGGTGGCCACAGGTTTAGTGGCTGTTGGAGCTGTCTGCTATTGCAGCAATTCTGCTGTTTTATTGGATGACTCTGAGACTCTAGGCTCATTGAGGGCGGCTTGTAGTTTCAGGTCTGACTTTGCTAGTAGCCGTTGCTGTAGGCGAACATCCTGAATGCCGCAGATTATTTGATCTAGCAAAATATCTTTCAAATCTCTGAACTCAAAGGGGGTCGCGGCTTTCTGGAGGGTGGTCATGTATTGATTTATGGTCTTGCCATCCCTTTGCAATCGCTGCCGGAACTCGTATTGCCATACAATTTTAGATGGAGCCGGGGCATAGTGAGCCTGGCTGTCCTGAAGCTCTTGCCATGGTACCGTTTGTACCAGAGTTGGCTCAGACAGATATTTTACAATGTTGAAAATGTGGCTACAGTGGCTCAGGAAAAGTGCCCTCTTCTGGTTGTCCAGTTGTTCAAGAAGGTTATTAGCCTCCAAGAAGCATGCAAACCAGGACATGTACGTGTCCCGGTGCTCCCTTGCCAGATCGAAAAGTGTTGGTGGGTAGAAGGCATCCATGTTTGCTGCTTGTCTGTTTTCCTTCACCAGGCTGCATATTTGTTGTCAGCTCTTTTGGCTTCTGTTCTTCCTTTATCCCACCTTCATCGCCAGTTTTAGATAGGGTGGAAGGAAGAGACTGGAGATGGGTTGCAACAACAGCTCTTTATTCAGCAAACTATGTACATTCAGCAACTGGCTCATTGACAGCTCTCCCTTTTATACAGGGAACTGTCAGTGAGCTAGCCAATCAGCAGACAGCATTTTCCTGCTAAAATGGTAGACCTGAGCGAAACTGGCACTGGCTTAATATTCAACCCTTTCAGTAGTCTCTCTTACATAAAAAGGAACACTTCCTGCACTACACTCAATGGGAATGCTTGTATGTGAAGTTAGGTAATAGGAGCAGGTTAGGGATTTTGTTACTGTACTGGCCATCCTGCTATCTTTCTGAAGTTCCTGCAACTTGGTAGCTAGGCTGATTCTTAGACTTCCATTGACTTTTACTACACAACTAGGGATCTTCAAACTCCTTGCCAATACTAGTCCTTTATGCCAACACGAGTCCTCTAAAACAAGTATGGCCTTGTTCCAGATGTTATGTTGAGTCCTTTGTCATGCACATCCCTTGCAAGTTAAAGCCATGCTCTTCCTGGTCCCTTCAGGTGATGATAGTGGTGGTGGAGGGGAAGCCGAGTCCAGGAGGTAGGGAGTGAGGCCAACCACTTTGAAAGCAGTAGTGATATGCCTCCTTCTCAACAGTTTCCCTGGTTCCAGCTCTGCTGGGTAATTATCACATTGTCTCCTACCTTCCCTTTGGGAAGGTTATCAATAAAATGGTGGAGTGTCCATTTACAGACTGCTCAGATGAAGTGGATTGTCCAGACAGCTTTCAGTCTGATCCCAACCTAACTTGGGATGGAAACAACAGTATTTGCTTTAGTGGATGCCTTTTGTTGTGATCTAAAATAAGGCAAGTGCTTCTTCTGATCTTAAGTTCTCCACAGCATCTTACACCATTGATCATGATATTCTTTGGGCCTATCTGTGAGGATTCGGAGTTGGAAACACTGTTAAGATTAACTGCACTTCTTCCTGAGTGTGCTTTTCAAATTGATGGTGCTGAGGAAGCAGAGGTCAGCTTGTTGAGTTGTGGGGTGCCCCAAAATTCACTATTTTCTCTTGCTTTTCACTATCCATATAAAACCATTGGATATTAGTGAGGTATTAGCAGGGTGCTTTACATCTCCACTCAGTCTAAGATGCTGTTGAAGCCTTAATTGGGAGTTTGGATGTTGTTGGGATCTGGATGAATGCAGGTTGTTGGTCAACTCTATGAAGATGCAGTTGCTGTTTGTGCTATTTGTTCAGAAGGCTTCTCTATTTATTCCAGTTGTAATTCAGGATTGGGTGGCATACCTCCTAAAACAGATCTGCAACTTTGGATCTTCCAAGATTTATGACTTCTGCCCAGAGGAGCTTGTTGTGGCTGTTGCCAGCAATCAGCTGGGGTCCAGCTGCAGCTCTACCTAAAGTATGAGGATCTGGCAATGGGGATTCATGCCCTTATAATCACATGACTGAATTACTACAATATGCACTTCCTGGGGTTGCTTTTGAAGACCACTGGGACAAAGTGCAAAATATCTATATGCATGCTTGTAAAATTATGCTCCTACAGTTGAAAAAATAACTCCATCTAATTACATATTTGTTGTTACAACAAAGGGCTTGATTATAGCTTCCAGTTCTTTTTAGTCTCCAACTTCTTTCATCTGTGCAAATGTTTCTTTGCCTCTGAGTCTCAATGTAATTCACATTTGGTAATCCTCTAATTAGTTGCTTTATATAGACAGTCCTTCTGGTTCAAAGATAGGCTGCTGTGCAGTTCATTTGTGGACTAATTAATTAATTACTGCCTTAACATAGCAGAATTTACCATAACAATTATTCAATTTAGTTTTACTATTGATCTTTAAAGAAGGTCCAACATAAAGAGACTGAAATATTTCTTTCTCACAGACAGGATTCTGAACTTTTCCCACTCTGTAGATCCAAAACATACACCTCAAGTAATTGCCTGGTTTACTTCTCTTTCAATCTTTAGAAATGTCCAAAGAGGCAGGCTCCTGATAAATGCTTTTCTATTTTTTCCCACTTCTCTTCTGCAGAACAATCTGTTTGTTTTTAACTCTTAGTAGTTTGCTGTATCCAGTTTCAAAGATTCCATTTTTCTGCACTATGAGCAGTGTCCTAGAGATTCTCATCCTCTTTAGAATTTACCACTCTTTCCAGCATTAGATTAGTATAGAAATCACTGTAGCTAGCACTAATAACTATATTTTATTGTTTTTTTAAAACTGTCCAGAATCATGAGAATATGTCATGACATAGGAATCTTTGTTAATAAACTTTCCAAGTAAAATCGTCATCATCCATATCTTTATTGAGAACCTATCATCCAGTATCCAGCAAAACGTCACAAAGCTAAAACTATTAATATCTTAATGATGATACATGTTTGTCCAATTTTGTGGAATAGCACAAAGAATTGTTGGATCAAATGTTCTGTCTATACCTTTTACTTTTCAGTCTTCACGAAGAGTCTAATACACAACTTGAATGATACTGAACCAATTCTGCACATAGGAAAACGCTTGCATTGGCTACATTCCTTCTCCCTATTCCAATTAGTTAAAATCTTCAATGCTATTTAGTTATCAGAATAAAAGGTAGTATAATTTATTCTGGTATTTTTAATTTAAGCAGCACTAATTAGTTCCCATAATAGAACTATTTTTTTCTGCAGTATATACAAATCTCATAACAATTACTTGATTAACTGAAATGAATATAAAAATATTCAAAGCAAGGAGAACTAATAGTTCAAGTTATTGGGGGAGGATACAGATTTAAAGACGAAGAGGCATTTATTTTCCATATGTTGGAACACATTTTCCATAATGTGCATTGCATAGTTACTGTTGTAAGTAATGAAACTTAATTGCTGGATTTTTAACTATTTTCCTTACTTCACACTTTGCTTGTATTGGCATAAAAACAAAAATATCATAGCAGATATAGAAAAGGGAACTATAGTGCATTTTGTTCATAATTCTTAGCTTTCAAATACATTCCAGTTTAACATGAATTTACTCAACGCAAACAGAAAAGACAAGTATAAAATTAAACGGAATTGGAAAGATGCTTTCACAAATATAAAAAAACGGAGATGTTTTTAGCCTTAGGCTGTTTCCCATACAGCAGAAACTTGAATGAGAGATGTGCATCTATTGAAAAGTGTAGTTTGAAATGTGAGATGAATATTCTATGTAGTGCTTTTTTGAGATTATTATTCAGAACAAAAATTATTCAAATTTTGTTTCCATTTGATGCCAAGGAAATTTCACGGCAATTGAAATAAAGTTTATATATGTGTATTCATATGTCTATTCATCTGTTGGTAAGCAAGATAATTATTCAGAAAGGAATAATATTTTCCTCAAGATATAACACATTTAAATAAGCAAGAAATTTATTATGGCAATGAAGCTTTTGTATTATTGTGGTGTTATTTATTAAAATTTGTTTTATAACATTTATACCAGATTCTAATAAAGTAAATTTTTCATAATTGTTAGAAAGATATTGAGTAACCTGTGGAAAGGAATAAAAACTTACCATTCTTGTTTTGAAAGATGTGATTAGAAAAGTTAAATATTCTATAGTGAAATGGTGAGATGCATGGCAAAAGCAAAGTTTTGGCAAAGTTAGGAACTATTTGACTGTTATCACCCAATGAAGCTGTTATTCCTGGTAACAGAGTAGGCAATATATGGTTGTGAAAGTTGGACCTTAGAAAAAAGCAAGACAGGAAGAAAATCGGCTCGGCTCAGCTGTGCTCCTGGAGAAGGCTCCTTCGTATTTCTTGGGCAGCAAAAGTGACTGAAAAGTAAGTACCAGACATGCCACCGGAAGGCAAAATCGCAAAACTGCATCTCACTTATTTTAGTTATATCAGTGTGTGTGTGTGTGGGGGGAGGAATTCATTGGAGAAAGCAATTATGTTTGGAAGATTTAGTGATTAAGCAGTAAAAGGAAACCAAACTGCCAAAGAACACGGTGGCTGGACACCATCAAATCTGACACCAGCCAGAGCACGGAACAACTCAAAGTAGCGCAATATTGAAAGATGTGGAGAGACTTGACCCATAGAATCACCAAGAGCCAGACATAACTCAACGGATGATATCATGATTATCATCACTTATAAACTCTGATGCATTTTAAAAAGCCCATATACTGACTGACAGCTGTGTGAAGGAAAATTCTGCACACCTGTCCATTCCTGCTAAATGAGTACTGTAACTCATAAACATGTCAGTATAACAAGCCGAAACTTTATAGAATCCACATTCTTTATTTGAGCCTCAATATTTTGAACATTATAGAATTTCAATGCATGATGAGTTGCTTCTGACTTTTCTAATTCTGGATGAGGCTTTCAGCCTCACCAGTACTGTACTCTATTATAAAGTACTAGCTGACCCGGCCACGCGTTGCCGTGGCTCAGTTTGTGGCGGGCCACTCGGCTCCGTTGCCGTCCCCGCCGGCGGCGGAGCCATTCCCGCCCCCTCCGGTCCCGGCGGCGGAGCCATTCCCGGCCCTGCCGCGCCTGGCGGCAAAGCAACCCCCAGCACCGCCGCGGCCGGCGACGAAGCAACCCCCGCCCCCGCCGCGCTCTGCGGTGAAGCAATTCCCTGCCCCGCCATGCCCTGCGGCGAAGCAATTCCCTGGCCCGCCGCGCCCTGCGGCGAAGCAATTCCCGGCCCCGCCACGCAGGCGCACTGGCGAGAGTGGCTGGAGGCCCTTCCGCGTTCCGC